>WNWK01007289.1:0-95658 GCA_009830355.1 Cherax destructor | reverse complement strand
GGGCAGAAGCACCTGGTCCATCCCAGAGTACTGGGGGGCCGAAGCACCTGGTCCATCACCAAGCACTGAATGAGCCTAAGCCCCTGGCCCATACCAGGGTACGGGGGAGCCGAAGCACCTGGTCCATCACCAAGGTCTGGGGGAACAAGACCTGGTCCATCCCAGGGAACTGGTGATGGACCAAAGGGGTTGTAAATGGGGTTAAACCCGAATGGGGACTTGAACATGTTACTCATTTTCCAGGCAGACCCGTCTGTGACTCGACAAAGCCCACCGCGCGGGCGAAACGCTGCCAACAAAGGATAAATGGTAAAAAAATACCGACACAATGGAAAAATAAACACATAAAAGTATAATGTGATCCCTATTGACAACGCCTCGCCACGCAGTGGCTCTATCAGTCACAGACAGATCTGAACTAAATATTTACCTTTTTTTTGTCCCAGTCTCCCACCGCCCACTTCTGGTACATGTATAGTCTCTCTCCCACTTCTGCTTGCCTTCCTACCCTCCACCCTCCCTCAATCTCACCCATCACCCCTCTTTCCATGCACTCACCTCCAACACCTCTCCATCACGCCACTGAAGACCTTTTCACTACCCTGTCTTCTCTCTGGGTCTACCTGTCCCGATCTTGTGCACAATAAATTTTTCATCGCAACTCAAAACTAAATTCCTTTATTAGGACAGATCGTAACAAAATTATTGTAACTAAAGCCCATCGTAACTCAAGGAACCAGTAGTAGAGAGTTGTGAGTAGCTTATTCTTCTCTGGTTAGAAAGAACTGAAGTAGACAGCAGAATGTAATGCATCTGTTGTTTCAGTGTTGATGTGTGACCGGTAAACAGTAATGATAGTGCAGCTTGGAGATACACCTTAATGGGCGTGCCTTGCCCACAGTGAAGGTACTTAGACTCTGGAGACTCTGGCTGCCCCATACATACATATATATATATATATATATATATATATATATATATATATATATATATATATATATATATATATATATATATATAATATATATATATATATATATATATATATATATATATATATATATATATATATATATATATATATATATATATATATATATATATATATATATATATAAAGTCCGGCAAGTACAGGGACATAAGCCAACAGTATCAATTTGTCCCAGTGGAATCAGAGACCTTGGGATCATGGGGTAAAATGCAACACGTTTCCTTAAAAAACTGGGTTCCAGACTCATCGACACCATCAGGGACCCAAGGGCAGCCACTTTCATGTTCCAGCGCCTCAGCGTGGCCATCCAGAGGGGAAATGCATGCTGCGTACTGGGCTCGCGTCCGGCTTCGGAGGAGCTGGAAGAGATTCATAATCTTTGATATATTGTACCAATGTATTCATGTTCATATTTTGTGTTTTCTGCCAATGTATTCTGTCTATTAATAAAGCACTCATTCAAAATATATAGGGAGTGGTAGGAGAAGAAGAAAATATTCTAACAGCTCCGGGGAGAACCTCGAGTTTTCCCTGAGGTACGTTTATTGTCTTCTCTGAGGATGAGGGTCCCCAGCAAGTTCTAGAGGTGGTATCTCCCTATATATATATATATATATATATATATATATATATATATATATATATATATATATATATTATTAGTGTCTTCCTGAGTGAAAACCGAGAGAAAATAATTATTAAAAATAGAGCACATTTCATTCTCTTTGTCAGTAAGATACCCATAATTATTTTTAAGGGGACCTATCTTATCTCTAACTTTTGTTCTATACACCTGGAAAAAACTTTTTGGGTTAGTTTTCGAATCCCTAGCAACTTTAATTTCATAGTCCCGTTTAGCTTTTCATGGTAAGGGAGAACCAACATATTTTTGGTTGAATAGGGTTGGTTGTCCCTTTTTGGATTGTAAAAAGTATTTCTAGCTATTTTAAAAGATTTATCAATTACGTTTCTTGGGTATTTTAAATCATTAGATATTTCATAATTTTTAGAGATTTCTTCATCTATGAACTCTGGACTACAAATACGTAAAGCTATCAAAAACATTGAAGAGAAAACAGACACTTTAACTCTATCTTGATGTGAAGAATAATAGTGTACATAGGAACAATTATTTGTAGGTTTTCTGTAAATTTTAAATTTAAAATCAATGTTACCCTTAATAATAAAAAACATCTAGGAAGGGCAATGAGTTATTCACTTCGAATTCAACAGTAAAATTTATAGAATGAGCTAAGCTATTTAATTTAACAAGGAAATGGTTTATGTCTACATTCTTAGGCATAAGGCACAAAATATCATCATATCTATACCACTTAGCTCTATTGGGAAGGATTGTGTTAAGCCATCTTGTTTCGAAAAATTCCATATATAAATTACTAAGAACAGGTGAAAGAGGATTTCCCATTGCCATACCAAACTTCTGAGTGTAAAACTCATCATTAAATACAAATTTGCATCAACAATACAAAGTTAATAGTTTAATGATATAGGTTGGTTTATATAAATTAGAGTCGTGCGATGTTACGCTACTGTGAGGTGTTGTCTTTGTTAGTATGATGTGACTGTGAGTGAGTCTTGCCCCTTTATAAGCCTTCTAGTCATGTTTCCTTTATAGTTCCTTGATAATGGAGTAGTCAAAGCGCTTGAAATTCCTCTATTTTTCATAGTGGTTGTCTTGCATATATATATATATATATATATATATATATATATATATATATATATATATATATATATATATATATATATATATATATATATATATATATATATATATATATATATATATATATATATATATACATATAATATATATATATATATATATATATATATATATATATATATATTATATATATATAATATATATATACATATATATATATATATATATATATATATATATATATATATATATATATATATATATATATTATGTATATATATATTATATATATATAATATATATATACATATAATATATATATATATATATATATATATATATATATATATATATATATATATATATATATATATATATATATATATATATATATATATATATATATATATATATATATATATATATCAATATATATATATGCAAGACAACCACTATGAAAAATAGAGGAATTTCAAGCGCTTTCGTGACTACTCACATTATCAAGGAACTATAAAAGGAAACATGACTAGAAGGCTTATAAAGGGGCAAGACTACACCTCACAGTCACATCATACTAACAAAGACAACACCTCACAGTAGCGTAACATCGCACGACTCTAATTTATATAAACCAACCTACTATCATTAAACTTATTAAACTTTGTATTGTTGATGCAAAATTTGTATTTAATGATGAGTTTTACACTCAGAAGTTTGGTATGGCAATGGGAAATCCTCTTTCACCTGTTCTTAGTAATTTGTTATATGGAATTTTTCGAAACAAGATTGTTTAACACAATCCTTCCCAATAGAGCTAAGTGGTATAGATATGTTGATGATATTTTGTGCCTTATGTCTAAGAATGTAGACATAAACCATTTCCTTGTTAAATTAAATAGCTTAGCTCATTCTATAAATTTTACTGTTGAATTCGAAGTGAATAACTCATTGCCCTTCCTAGATGTTTTTATTATTAAGGGTAACATTGATTTTAAATTTAAAATTTACAGAAAACCTACAAATAATTGTTCCTATGTACACTATTATTCTTCACATCAAGATAGAGTTAAAGTGTCTGTTTTCTCTTCAATGTTTTTGATAGTTTTACGTATTTGTAGTCCAGAGTTCATAGATGAAGAAATCTCTAAAATTTATGAAATATCTATAATAAGGTTAAGTAAGTTTTCTAAGATTCTTTTGGTGCAAAATTAAAAATTTTTGCATTAACATAAATGAAAAAAAAATATCTTCGAACGTATAAGAGAAAATTTTAGAAAAGACTTAATTTTAAATAAGTTCTTGCTAATTGACCAGTTTTACCTAATCGGCACGACATATATATATATATATATATATATATATATATATATATATATATATATATATATATATATATATATATATATATATATATATATATATTATAATATTAATGTATGTATGTAGTATAAATTGCGACCTTTTTGTTTTCGGAATCAACACTTTTCTACAGAATGATAACAATTCTTGTTGGTAGCTCCATTAATAGCATTAGAGGCATGACTAGTGTTGCAACAAACCTGAGAAGTATAAAGAAGCCTTGTATGCAACAGGTCTCAGTCACCCACCGAACATGTGATGAACACTGGTTCAGACAGCAAGGACACATCACAGTTACCAGTATAAAAATGTTCACTGATCTATATTACTGAATGTAAAAAAAATACAAAAGCATACACTATTATTAACAGTCTTCCTGGCATATCATCATGAATCTAAATTTTTAATTACTGTGCCTAAAAAAAACAAGGGAAGAGACATCCTAGCCAGGCTGTAGCAGCAAGCAACCTAAATCTTCAAGACGAAAGATTGAGTTTTTAATGTGAAGTGTGTGTGTGTGTGTGTGTGTGTGTGTGTGTGTGTGTGTGTGTGTGTGTGTGTGTGTGTGTGTGTGTGTGTGTGTGTGAGTGTATTTGGGTATACAATAAAACAAGAGCATTTTGTGTATTCATATATGAATGTATGCATATGTTTGATACAGAGTATTATGTGTGTTTATATAATAATGTTTGCTTACGTTTGATTCATATAATTACGTGTGTTGCTACATTTATTCGTGTATATGTAGGTCTGATGGTGAATGTTCAGATTGTATATGTGGAAATTCTGAAGTGTTTGTACATATATAGTATATATAGTATATATATATATATATATATATATATATATATATATATATATATATATATATATATATATATATATATATATATATATATATATATAAATATACACACACAGTATAATGCAGAAACAACAGACGAATAACAAGAAAAAAGATAACTGATAACAATTAATTAATGTTTCCATGTATGGAACTTGAAGATTTACTCATGGACACTAATTTATATATCGAAAAACGTTGAAAATACACTCACACAGCTAAATAATCGAATAAATTAAAAAATAATATGGATGTAATATGAAATATAAATAGAAGTCACAAATTTTTACTAAGTGGTCAGGGCTTGGTGGACTAACTGGGTGAGCGACGTCTCTCATTTAGGTAGTCTGCGGTCATGGCTGTCCAGGAGGATGTTATTACTGGGCGCAGATTTCTGCGTGTCCTCCCCAGTAATAACATCTAACTGTTCTCGTTGTTCTGTTGGGTTGCTGTCTTGTCCTTCGGGTGTTGTCCTGTCCCTGTGGTGTGTTGTTGTCTGGTACTTGTGTTGTTGTCCTATCCTTGTGTTGTTGTCCTATCCTTGTGTTGTTGTCCTGTCCTTTGGTTGTTATCCTTTCCTTTGGTTGTTGTCTAATCCTTGTGTTGGTGACCTCAGGGAAGTGGTGAATGGTGAATATCTGAGGGGACAAGGGTTTCTTGCAGTTCTTAATGAACACAGAGTTCCACGAGTCTGGGCCTGGGGCTGAGTGCATGGGCATGTCGTCGATAGCTTTCTCAAAGTCTAGAGGAGTTAGGGTTATGTCAGAAATTTGGCATACATTGGCAGGGTTTTGAGGCTCATTCATGAAAAAAAAAATTTGGATTGTCTATCTTTAGACTGATTAGTGGTTCGCTGAACACAGAGTCATATTGAGATTTCAGTATCTCACTAATTTCTTTGTTGTCATCTGTGTAAGATCCGTCTTGTCTGAGCAGGGGCCCTATACTAGAAGTGGTTTTTGCCTTGTTTTTGGCATATGAAAATAAATATTTCGAATTTCTTTCAATTTCACTGGGACTGGAACTTTCCTGACATCGTACCTTCATGATGGGACTGGAACTTTCATTATAGCATACCTTCATGATGGAACTGGAACTTTCCTTATAGCATACCTTCATGATGGAACTGGAACTTTCCTGATAGCGTACCTTCATGATGGGACTGGAACTTTCCTGATAGCGTACCTTCATGATGGGACTGGAACTTTCCTGATAGCGTACCTTCATGATGGGACTGGAACTTTCCTGACAGCGTACCTTCATTGTACTGATATACTGATGTAACTTCTCACCATATTCATCACTAACAACACCCAGACTGGATGGAAAGAAGTCCAAGTGTGAATGAAGAAAGTCCATTTCCAGGGACTTACATCCCAGTGCTCAATAGACTTCTATCATGGTTTGCACTAACTCTCCATAATTGTCTGCTCTGTATCTTCCTAGGAAGTTCTGGACAACATGTTTGAAATCTCCTGCAGCCAGCTGTAGTGAGGTCAGTTGTGATAGCAAGAGTCGGGTAACAGTTCACGTAGTTGTGGACCAACAAACACTCTGGCCTCAACTGTCTTCTAACAATATATTATTTTTCCACTATAATCTACCTTGTCCATAATTACTATCGCATTTGCTTTAGTATAACTTAACAAATCTTTGAGGACAATTGTGTTGCAGAGGTCTGGGCTTTTCTGAGTTCTTTTCTCAGTTATACTAATTGTCATTTTCTTCTATTCCACATAATCATCTTTTGTTACTTTTTACATTGCAGTCATTTCCTCCCAGTGAATATTTTTATTTATTTCCCTCTTCTCATCCAGTCTGATCGCTCCTCTCTTCTAGTTTCTTACTGGTGCTTTGCTTTGTCATTTTCTCTTCTCTAGGTTCCTCACAGTCAAGAAAACATGGCCTGCGTGTGAATTCCTCTCATTTTATTCTCATATTATTTACGAACAGGGTGGATAGGGGGCAATGTGGCAGATTTTGCAAGTGTATGGAATAGGAGGTAGGTTACTGAAAGCAGTGAAGAGTTTTTACGAGGATAGTGAGGCTCAGGTTAGAGTATGTTGGCGAAAGGGAGATTATTTCCCAGTAAAAGTAGGCCTTAGGCAGGGATGTGTGATGTCACCATGGTTGTTCAATATATTTATAGATGGGGTTGTAAGAGAAGTGAATACTCGGGTGTTGGCAAGAGGTGTGGGGTTAAAAGATCAAGAATCTAACACAAAGTGGGAGTTGTCACAGTTCCTCTTTGCTGATGACACTGTGCTTTTGGGAGGTTGGTGGATGAGTTTGGTAAGGTATGTAAAAGAAGGAAATTAAAAGTGAATATTTGAAAGAGTAAGGTGATGAGGATAACAAAAAAATATGTAAAAAAAGATTGGATATCAGATTGGAGGGAGAGAGTATGGAGGAGGTGAATGTATTCAGATATTTGGGAGTGGACGTGTCAGCAGATGGGTCTATGAAGGATGAGGTAAATCATAGAATTGATGAGTGGAAAAAGGTGAGTGGTGCACTGAGGAGTCTGTGGAGACAAAGAACTTTGTCCATGGAAGCAAAGAGGTGAATGTATGAGAGTATAGTTATACCAACACTCTTGTATGGGTGTGAAGCATGGGTGATGAATGTTGCAACAAGGAGAAGGCTGGAGGCAGTGGAGATGTCATGTCTGTGATCAATGTGTGGTGTGAATATAATGCAGAGAATTGGTAGTTTGGAAATTAGGAGGAGGTGCGGGATTACTAAAACTATTATCCAGAGAGCTGAGGAGGGGTTGTTGAGGTGGTTCAGACATGCTGAGAGGGTAGAACAAAATAGAAGGACTTCGAGAGTGTATAAATCTGTAGTGGAGGGAAGGCGGGGTATTGGTCGGACTAGGAAAGGTTGGAGGGAAGGGATAAAGGAGGTTTTGTGTGCGAGGGGCTTGGACTTCCAGCAAGCAGGGGTGAGCGTGTTAGATAGGAGCGAATGGAGACAAATGATTTAAAAAAAAACTGATCTGCAAACAGTGAAAGACAATCAGTGACAGTACTGAGCCTCGTAGGACCCCGCTTGTCACACTTCCTCTTCCTAGGCATCCAATACTTATATCCTTCATCTTAGGTATTTGTTAAACCATAATAGCACCTTGCCTGTCATTCCTGCCTCCTTATTCACCAACACTTCCTCTTAAGTTTAATAAGAATCTATGTCAATTGTTCACATGTGGTTTGTAAGTTTATTTAGATACACTTACACATAAGTACACTTATCATAAATAGATTAACATGTGTAAATTACCGAGGATAAACTAAAAAAAATCTCAGGTTAGGTTAGTAAAGGTTTCCTCTCCATAAAAATAATCAATTGAAATATATATATATATATATATATATATATATATATATATATATATATATATATATATATATATATATATATAAAGATAAAGATGCTAAAACATTGTGTTGCACTAACACGATCACCCAGCGAGCAAGGCACAGATAACTAGGTCAGCTTATTCCTCAGACACACTCGCTGCCCAGCCTTGGCCGTGGCAGGTGGTCTGGTCTGCCCTCTTGTGGAGCAGTGGTAACTACTTGTTTTCAAAGCAGGATGGCGGAGCGGTATCGACGGCGCATTAACACTGTCTGTGTGGAGCTTGTTCGTGGGGCTATTTATCCAAATAACGCAACTCTCCTGTTACCAGCTATCATTAGAGACACGTATGGCATCGACAAGGGCGATATTTACGGCATAGCCCTCAACGGCAGTGTGAGAATCTTCGTGAAGCTAATGACAACACAGGTGTATGAGACGCTTGTTGACACGTTTGAGGATAGACGTCTACAGGTCAACGAGTCGGTGGAGGTTAAATTGAAAGACGTATCACGACAATATACTTGGATTCGTATACGTAACCTACCGTTTGAGGCCGACGAACATGATGTGAGAGAGGCCTTTAAGGTTTATGGAATCATTCATTATGCAGTCATGGGTAGATGGTCCGACGGTTTCTACGAAGGAACACCGGAGGGATCTTTAAATTTGAAAATGACGCTGAGGAGGGCCATACCTTCTTACGTAGTGTTGCCTGACTTTAGAACGCAGGTTTACGTCACTTATGTGGGTCAACGTAGAACTTGTCGTATATGTAGCTCATATGATCACATTGCAGCTGAGTGTGCTAAGCGACAGGGGAGGAGACAGGATGACAGGCATACTGTTGGGGCTGTGGATGAAGGCACACAGAGACAGATGGACGGTGTGGGCGTGAGAGGAACTGCAAAGTGGAGTGATATTGTGCAGGCATCGGTGGATGTGTGTCAGACACTACCGGATGACGTGCAAAGGACAGTGGAGCGAAAAGTGGAGAATGCGGATGTAGAGCTGGATTTAGGTATTGTGGAAGAGATCCCAGAGATGCTGTGTGGGCTGTTGGACGGCTCGCAACGTCAGGTGCAGGTGGGCTCGAATGAGACGGTGGAGGAAATACTGTGTGTGGTGGACGGACTGGGGGACAACTGTCCTGAGATTACCAATCTGAGTGTGCAAAAGGTGCCAGTAATGGTACATAATGAAGATAGGGGACCTGATATGGAGGTTAGTTTTGGATCTAGGAAGAGAGCCATGATTATGGAGGAGGATGATGTTCTCACACCAGCTCAGAGGAATTGTAAAAAGGCTTTGGTGGACGTTAAGCAAAGGTCACCTAACAGTGTGAGCGGAACCAGTGGGGTACGGGGAGTGCTGGATATTGATACGGATCCTATAACTGAACAGGGTGATTTGCAATCTGTGGGGAGGAGATATGTCAGGTCTCAAGGTAAACCCTCTATTTTATATTCAGGTGCATCGGGCTATGACCCGATACGTCAGAACACATATATATGATGATATATTAACTCTTTGATGTATTTTGACGAGGTTGGATGTGTTAATAAGCATGATTATTTCTATATTGTCTATGTCATATATTTTTGTACGTGTATAGCTTCAGTGTTGTGAGCTTCTTGTATAACAGACACTTTCTAGTGTGTTATAGTTTTGTAAATAATTGTTAATTTTGTAGCATTTTGACTAGGTGACTTTTTATTTTCATACGTAGTGTCAAGGGTAATTTGCTTTTGGTGTGATTTGGGTGCTAACCGGCACTAGGTGTGTGAATTATATAAGTTTTTTTATTTTATAGAGAGAATATACAGGGATAAGGTACGGGATAGGGTGTTGGTTGGTATAAGTTATGTGTTAAGGTGTCAATTTTTTTTTTTATATTTTATTTAAAAGACATGCTTACAAAAATCAGTATATATCTGCTAATATGCAACTAGACCGTACTAAACACAATATGGCAATCTTGATCTACAACATACAATATCTGATTTACATTCACAATCACAGTAACATATCTTACTTTCGTCATTATCCTCTGCCTTAGAAAACTATTGCATTACACATTTTAATACTGTTAAACATACTACACATACTTACAATATACATATGCAAGCTAAATACTCATAACACTATCATATCATAACAGATTGCTCTTCCTCCAACAAAAATCCTTATTTTGTTCCAACTTTACCCTTAGCCATTTAATGACCCAAGGAACTACGTTCCTGCCTATTCTGCAACTAATAACATCTTAAAACATTATTATATAGACACCGAATTACACATACTTAAGCCTGCAAAAACGATATACATTACACAAAAATATATAAACATCAGAAATACAATTGTAATTTCGTTCACAAAATCTAAAGTTTAATCTCCGAGTTACATCATAAAAAACTTCTTACCATAACTCCATTATATACCTGTCTCCAACAACACATTATATACCTGTCTCCAACAACACGATATATACCTGTCTCCAACAACACATTATATACCTGTCACCAACAACACATTATATACCTGTCTCCAACAACACATAATGAAACAGGATTCTCTCCTATACCCTTCACATACCTGCTACTATTAGATTAACACGTTTCCAACCGGTACATACAATATCTCCTTGTACTGAAATTTATGTACGCTAACTTCTTACCCGTACTTACTTTACATTTCAGTACCACACAACACTAAGATAAGTAACTATTTCTTACACAAAAAACGTTATAACCACACTTATGCCTCCACAGTGACCATAATACAAGGCAAACCCACAAATTTCCCCAGATGTATTAGTCTTCAAGTCAGTCACAACGTTCTATTAAATCCATTCTTTCCCGTCACACTCAACTATTTCTATCCTACTGTACATTAAGTCACCCCTCAATATTAATGCGTCATCCGTCAACCCCATACTCCCCCTATTCTTACCCCCACTGCTTAACCCCCCCACTCAATCACTCGCTCTTTATCTTCCCTCCCACAATAATCCTCCCACTGACATTACACTTAAACATAAAGAAATTCCCGCCTCTCCAGGTGTCTAGCCATTTCCTGCATCCCACTCACCCCCCCAATAACACCTGCAAAGTCATATCTCTATACTCCCTAGATAACAATTCTTCATATCGTCTCCCATACACCCACCTATTCCTATTTCTAGTCCTAAGCATAGCCGCAGCTATTGCCCTAATGCATTCTCTTGCCCCAACCTCCCTTACCCTCCATGATTCACACAAAATCAACCATTACATACATTAAAGCCCTTCTCGTGCTCATCCCAACTCCACCCAAATCCAGACTTATAGCCCGTAAGACCCTATCCCTCCCCCATCTTTCGCAAAACACTACCCATCCATTCCCTCACCATTCCTAAACTTTCACAAAAATAAATCACATGCATTCCAGTCTCCTGATAACCACACTTGTCACATCTTCCGTCCTTTATAATTCCCATTTTGTATAAAACCTCCTTTGATGCTACCACCCCATGCAAAAACCTATACATTAATTCCCTATCCCTCGATCTCAACTTTAATTCTTTAAACCCTTTCCAAACATGATGCCAATCATACATAGGATATTCACTCACACCCTCGATAACATTCCTACCCCATCCCATTATTTCAATCTCACTTGCAGTCCATCTATGAGAAGTCTTCACTACCATCATCTGCCGCAAAATATCCCAACCCAGCCGTAAATCCCTCCCTCCCCACCATCTACCCAGATCCTTCTCCATCATGCCTACTCTTCCCTCTGCCATTCCACCCCAACGTACAACACATCTTTTAACATACAGACTGAATAATCGCCTCTCCAACCCAATCAGCCCCAGGCCCCCCCTGTCCACCCTGTTCCTAACTATTTCCTTCCTCAGCCACGGCCGACCGTACGCCCAAATGTATCTCATTACTCTCACCTCAAGTCTTCTAATATCTGCTTGTAACAATGGAAATACCACCGCTACGTGCCACAGTTTACTATACACAAGTGTATTGACCGCCACTACCCTTTGTTGCAATGTAAGATCTCCCGGCCTCCACCCTTTTATCCTATTTAAAGCTGTTTGCACTACTTTCTCTGAATTAACACTACGGGAATCACTTACAGTATTTAAATATATTACTCCACATATCTGAATTTCATCTACCATTAACCACCCATGCCTTTCCCCCATGCCCCCCCCCACCCAGCCACCCACCTCCAATAACTTTGATTTGGCACAATTCACTCTCATACCAGTAGCTCCTCCAAACACTTCAATCATACGTCCCACATTACGTAAACCCTCCTCACTACTTACAAGCACAGTCGTGTCATCTACATACCCTATGATTTTCTGCACCCCGCCTCTATTCAATGTACGATCCCTCCTCACGCTATCTGTGTCAAACCCTACCAATCTATAGAACGGATCCTGCATACACGCAAATAAACACTGCGACAGTGGACATCCCTGTCGCAAACCTCTGTCCATACTTATCCTGTCTCCCATTTTACCATTCACACGTACTTTCAGACCCGCCTCCCTATACACCGCCTCTACCCATCCCACTACATCCTCTCCAAAACCCTGTCTCCTCATGATCTCATACAATGTCCCCCTTTCAACACTATCATACGCCCTTTGCCAATCAATTGCTAAGACCCCCCCCTCAGTCCCATCCTCTATGAATTCTCTAATGCATTCGTGTCCTTGTATCATGCTTCTCCCGGGTATTCCACACTGCCCCTCCTCTATAACCCTACCCAATACTTTTTTCAATCTATTAGCCAATAATTTAGCAAAAATTTTGTAATCGGCATTCAGTAATGCCAATGGCCGAAAGTTATCCAGAGTTTCCTTTTTACCTCTTTTCTTGACTAAAACCACCACCCCAGTACCTTGCCCTATCCCTATACGACCCTCACCTTTCATTATATTGAACAATGAAACTAAACATTCCTTTAGAGCCCCCCAATGTACCTTATAAAATTCATTAATTATTCCATCTAACCCAGGAGCCTTTCCTTCACTTAAACCATTCACAGCCTCCCATACCTCCTCTTCACTGACAGGTCCTTCCATACTTGCTCTATCACCATCCCCCACTCTTTTCACTATCCCTTCTAATACAATGTCCCTCTCATGCTCACTCACCCGTCCACAACTCCAATACTTTTTAAACCATTTATCCGCATATATACTTATCGCTTCTGTAGTACGTAATCTCTGCCCCTTCACATAGCCACCCATATCGTCCCCTACTTCCACACATGAAATTGTCATACCCTCCCTTTTTTTTCTGCACTTATTTAACACATATTTTGACGGTCTATCTCCCCATAAAACATCATCTATCCCTGCTTGCATACGACAGACATCAAAACGCTCATTCTGAATACTGCGCAACTTATCCTTTAAAACCCGAATTTCCTGTAAAGCAGATGTTCCCTGTCTCCCATAACACTCTCCCAATAATCCCTCCACGTATTTCTGCAACCCATAAGACCAGCACACCTCCTCCCTGCCCAACCTCCTATAGAACTTTTGAATTCCTTCTTTAGCTACCCTTTCCCACCAATTCAAAAAAGCCTCACTATCGTTCCTCAGTTTTTTCCCCTGCCTCCATAGCTCCCTCCACCAATGTGCAAAGGATTCTTGTTGGCCCTCCACACGCAACAATTTACCATTTAATTTCCAATACCCCTTAAACCATTTTACCGCTCCTTCCCATGTTGCATCCACCATAACTCCTCTATGATCTGAAAATCCCACATCTATGATATTAATCCCCACTACCCTAACCTGATCTGTTGTATAAATCCTATCCAGCCTAGCAGCATAATCTCGTCTAAAGAAGGTATTCTCTACTAGCCCTTCTCCTCTCACCACATCCTTTAAACCCACTCCATTCAATACGTCTCTCAATACTCCCAACACACATCCAGCTCCCCGCGGTTCTGCATCCTTACCTCTTATGATACAATTCCAATCCCCCCCCACAACCACCACTCCTGGCAGTCCCCTCAAAGCATATACTAGATGATCATTCACAAAGTCTTCTTTTATTTTTCTATTAGACTCTGCTGGCATATATACACCAACAAAGCTAACCCTTATACCTCCCCATTCCCCATCTACTCTTACAATCCTGCCATCCCCGCTCTCCTCCCAAGCCATCAACTGAAAAGGGCTAGACACCTGTATGACTATTGCAACCCCACCCTTTAATCTCCTAGTTGAACCAGCAAACACATCATACCCCTCCACACGCAAGTCTCTACCAATCTTAAAGTTATGTTCC
The DNA here is from genome assembly GCA_009830355.1 of Cherax destructor. Taxonomy (NCBI): domain Eukaryota; kingdom Metazoa; phylum Arthropoda; class Malacostraca; order Decapoda; family Parastacidae; genus Cherax; species Cherax destructor. The sequence goes on along the minus strand of WNWK01007289.1, from coordinate 81,109 downwards.
TGCAGAAAACCCACTTGTATATCAAAACGTCTTAAGGTCACCCCTACCCACTTCCTCTTAATTTCATCCCTCATACCATTAACATTAATAGTTAAACTCCTGAAAAGACTATTGTGGATTTGCCTCGTCTTCTTTGTTGTTCTCTTTGTTGTTGCGTCACCACAGGGTTCTCTGTTCCCCTACTCTAGCCCCACTCTTCCCTCCCTTGTCCCCTTTTACTCGGTCTTTATAGGCAACCCTCCTTTCCCTGTCTGTGATGCAACCACCAAGGGTTTTTACAAGACCTCTGTGCTGGTGTTAAAATGTCCTCCCCATCCGAAGAGGCTACAGACCTTTTCCTTGATTCACTTGCATATTCCATACCATTATCACTATCATCATTACCTTTTGCACACTCATGCACATCCGCTATGACAATCACACTCCCCTTCTCATTAACATTTCCACTAGCACCCATCGCTGCCTCACTCCTCATACTTTCCTTAGTCTCAGGGCTACCTTCATCACTAAGCACCGGTAAGGCCTCATCCAACAGATGCCCCAGTTCCCCCAAAGACAGGCATGGGCTAACCACCTCTGGAATGTCCTCCACCACTGTCTCCTGTGGTTGATCCACCACTGACACCTGTGAGTGATCTTCCACAGTCACCTGTGGTTGATCCACCACTGTCACCTGTGATTGACCCACCAATGCCTCCATAGGTAGCGTTCGACAGGTATCCATACTATTCTCTACAATTTCACTCCATTTCTTCGCACCATGAGCAGGTCCTCCCCTTGACTTCTCAGGATCCTCCTCTCCCAGTAGATCACTGTTCATCTGTGTCACCACACGCTGTTGTACCCTCCGAGGACACTCCGCCGCCATATGATCATATGCTGCACACATACGACACGTCCTTCTTTGCCCTGCATACGTAACATACACTTGTGTCTTGAAGTCCGGTAGTACAACATACGACGGGATAGGACGCCTGATGGTCATTTTCAGCGAGTAAGAGCCCTCTAGGAGGCCCTCAAACGGCCCCTCTCGCCATTTTCCAACATTCGCTGCATGAACAATACCGTAATCCTTGAAGACGTCCATCAAATCCACAGAATCCGATTCAAAAGGAACATTACGCACTTTAATCCATGTGTAAGTGCGTGAAACGTCCCTTAGTCGTACCTCCATACTGCTGGTAACTGCATAGACCCGATCGTGATAAGTGTCAACCAAGCGCTCATACTCCTGTGTCGATGACAACTTGATAAACACTCTGCTCATTCCATTTAACGCCACTCCATACAGGTCTCCGATGTCTAAATGATAAACATCACTCAGGATTCGTTGCAACATCGTAGACACCGTTTCAGGTTGCAATGTCCCCTTCACCAACTCCAAACACACAGTGTTGATACGGCGTCTGCTTGATTCGGCCATGTTGTAGAAAATGTAAGTGCTACTACTTGCCACCAGGAGGCAGAGCACCACGTCCGCACAGTACAAAGGCTGCGCGGGGAGTGAGGTGTCAATTAGTCCTGTATGAGGGACCAGTTGTTCCATGTCCTGTCCTTAAAGGGGGAGGTCGCTATGGGCGGGAATGGCTTGTTTCACCTTCATCTAATATATGTTGTACATTATGTACTTTGTGTCATGTGGAATTTTGCTCTAGGGTTTCTGTTCATAATGAAAGACCTAGCTGCTCCTGTCTGTGAACTATATGTTGTTAGTGGGATATGTAAGGTGATGTTCTTTTGTATGGTGTATTTGGTTTCTGATGTATTCATGTATGGTTTTCAATAAAATAAAAAAAAAAAATTCCTCAGACTCCCACTTGACTCTCTTTACCACAGTGAAATGATGACTGATGACGGGCCCACCCCCGTCACAGTCCCAGCCCCGTCACAGTCCCAGCCCCGTCACAGTCCCAGCCTTCACGCTGAGTATTGTTTGTTGTTTACATGTGTGTGTTGAACTCACTTCACCTAGTTGTTTTTGCAGGGGTCGAACCATAGCTCCTGGTCCCGCTCTTCACTGGTCGCTACTAGGTCACTCTTCCTGCTCCATGAGCTTTATCATACCTCTTCTTAAAGCTATGTATGGATTCTGCCTTCACTACATCACTTCCCAGACTGTTCCACTTCCTGACAACTGGAAGGCTGAAGAAATACTTCCTAACATCCCTGTGACTCATCTGAGTCTTCAACTTCCAACTGTGACCCCTTGTTGCTGAGTCCCATCTCTGGAACATCCTGTCTCTGTGCACCTTGTCGATTCCTCTCAGTATATTATATGTCGTTATCATATCCCCCCTATCTCTCCTGTCCTCCAGTGTCATCAGGTTCATTTCCCTTAACCTCTCCTCGTAGGACATGCCCCTTAGCTCCATGACTAGTCTTCATGCAAACGTTTTGCATTTTCTCTAATTTCCTTACGTGCTTGGCTAGGTGTGGGTTCCAAACTGGTGCTGCATACTCCTACATGAGCCTAACGTAAACGGTTTATAGGGTCCTGATCGATTCCTTATTGAGATATCGGAATGCTGTTAGGTTTGCGAGGCGCCCGTATGCTGCAACAGTTATTTGGTTGATGTGCGCCTCAGGCGATGTGCCCGGTGTTATACTCACCCCAAGAACATTTTCCTTGCCTTGAGTGAGGTTTGTGGTCTCTGGCCCCCTAGACTGTACTCCGTCTGCGGTCTTCATTGCCTTTTCCCAATCTTCATGACTTTGCACTTGGTGAAGCCGAACTCCAGGAGCCAGTTTCTGGACCAGGCCTGCAGCCTGTCCAGATTCCTTTGTAGTTCTCCCTGGACGTCGTCCGATTGAATTCTTCTCATCAATTTCACACCATCTGCAAACAGGGACACTTCTGAGTCTATTCACAATTACCAGAAACAGTACCGGTCCTAAGACTGACCCCTGTGGAACCCCGCTCGTTACAGGCGCCCACTCTGACACTTCGCCACGTACCATGACTCGCTGTTGTCTTCCTGACAGGTATTTGCTGATCCATTGCATTGCCTTCCCTGTTACCCCTGCCTTGTCCTCCAGGTTCTGCACTAATCTCTTGTGTGGAACTGTGTCAAAAACCTTTTTACAGTCCAAGAAAACGCAATCTACCCACCCCTCTCTTTCTCTCTTGTCTTACTGCCGTCACCCTGTCATAGAACTCCAGAAGGTTTGCAACACAGGATTTCTCGTCCATTAACACAGGCTGGCTGTCGTTGATAAGCTCGATTCTTTCTAGATGCTCCACCACTCTTCTCATGATAATCTTCTCCATGAATTTGTGTTACGAGATTCACCCTTACCCGACATTATATATTTGAGCATATTTCAGTAGAATATGTCTCTTTATTGTTATTATGAATATAAGCATTAATTGGTAAATTTTATGTCCCCTGTATGTCTAGGTAGGGTTTTATGTGATGTATAGTTAACTGCCCATCCGCTCGTTAACAGGTCAGGAATTCCCGCCTTACCACGTCATCGTACCCAATGATGTGGCCACCGGCTTCACCTCAGTCAGTCATCAGCGGGTCTTTCATAGAGGACAGTCCGCTCTCACATTTCCTAAGAAGCACCTCGATTCTTGGATTTATTCTTCTGGCCCTCGTGAGGTTCCCTAGTGAGCCTCCAGTACCTTGAGAGGTGTTCGTCTCTAACAGTGCTCAGAGCAAGTGTGTGTGCTGCAGTAATGGAGACACTGGAGTTTGTCTTAGTTCTGGCAGAAGCAAGTTTAAGCGACATAGTCTTAAAGAGGACTGTGTGAAAGTCCTGGTAAACAGATTCATCGGAAAGCTTCTAAGTGTAGAACATTCCTATTGTGAAAGGAATGTCTTGAGACTAGTCATTTAGTATAATAATGAAGAAAGAATATTGTGTATTGTACACTACATTATTAAGAGAACTTAGTTTAATTTATTTGTAAGTACTCTGTTTTACGGTGACACCATTTTAAATACTCTATATAAAACCTTCTATGGTTTATTAAGAAAATTAATAAAAACCAGAAAGAAGCATTGTGATGATTTCGCTCCTATTAAACCCTTTATGATTTCCTTTATAACAGGATGCTCAGTTCTGATACTTTGTTGCTAGCCTGGGCGACACAGGCCGCTAGCCTGGGCGACACAGGCCGACTGCCCAGGCGACACTTTGCAACTACATGTCTGACACAGGTCATTAGTTTCACAGGCTTCGCTACTCAACACAGGCGCTATGTTGTGTGGATGTGTGCTCCTAGTTGGGTGAAGGGCCGTTCTAGCTCCTCGGCCTGCTCTCCTGGGACTACTAGGCCTAGCTCTGCGGCCCTGCTCCAGGCTGCTAGCCTGGGGACAAAAGGCCCTAGACTTTCCCAGGTCGTAACACTTCATACTTACATGTCAGTGACACAGGTCATTAGTTTAATGTGCTTTGATGTCTTCCTTAAATTGGGACTATATTTGAGTGTACTTCATGTGTGTACTCACCTATTTGTGGTTGAAGGTCCGATTCTAGCTCTGGCCCTGCCTCTTCACTGATCACTATGGTTCTCTCTCTCCTGCTCCATGAGCTTTCAAACTCGTCCTAACGATGGTTCCTGCCTACTACGTTATTTAGGGTATCCACTTTTTGACAACTGTGACTGAAGAAATACTCCAACATCCTTGCTTCGAGTCCTTCCAATTGGCCCTTGATTCTGTGTCCCTCTGAACATCCTGTCTCTATCCACCTTATCTATTCCTCGTATTGTATGTCGTTATGCCCAACCCTCTGTCTCAGGGGTCAGGCAATGAACAAATAAGGAACACTGCAAGCACTGGCCATGAGGCAGGTCCAATCCACCGCAATGCCCCAGCCAGGTCAGGTTACATTCACTTAAGGAAGGAACACTGCATCTGACCTAGTAGCACAAGCTAGTCCGGAATAACTCACACCCAACCGCACCCACTCATATAATTGTCTAGCCGACCACCTGGTCAGCCGACCACCTGGTCAGCCGACCACCTGGTCAGGTCACTTCCACTTAAGGAATTAGTACAGCTACTGACCTGGTAGTACAAGCTTGTCAGGTCCACAACTCACACCCATCCACACCCACCCATGTATTTATCTAACCTATTTTTAAAACTACACAACGTCTTAGCATCTATGACGGTACTCGGGAGTTTGTTCCACTCATCCACAACTCTATTACCAAACCAGTGCTTTCCTATATCCTTCCTGAATCTGAACTTTTCCAACTTGAAACCATTGCTGCGAGTCCTGTCTTAGCTGGATATTTTCAGCACGCTATTTGCATCCCCTTTATTCATGTTTTCCATTTATACACCTCAATCATATCCCCCCTAATTCTACGCCTTTCTAGAGAGTGCAGATTCAGGGCCCTCAGTCTATCCTCATAGGGAAGATTTCTGATACATGGGATCAACTTTGTCATCCTCCTTTGTACGTTTTCCAGTGCATTTATATCCATTCTGTAATACGGTGACCAGAACTGTACAGCATAATCTAAATGAGGCCTAACCAAAGATATATAGAGTTGAAGAACAACCTGAGGACTTCTATTATTTATACTTCTTGATATGAAGCCAAGGATTCTGTTAGCTTTATTGCGAACACTTATGCACTGTTGTCTTGGCTTCAGATTACTACTAACCAGAACTCCTAAATCCTTCTCGCAATCACAAGTAATAAGATCTACATTATTCAGCTTATATGTGGCATGGTTATTGTCCTGCCCAACATTTAGAACTTTGCATTTGTTTACATTAAACTGCATCTGCCACTTCTCCGACCACTGCATCAGTCTATTCAAATCATCCTGGAGTGCTCTAATGTCCTCATTTGAATGAATTGGACGGCCTATTTTGGTGTCATCAGCAAATTTACTTATGTTACTATTTATTCCCTCATCTATGTCGTTTATGTAAATTGTAAACAACAGGGGGCCCAAAACTGACCCCTGTGGAACACCGCTTGAGACGCGCCCCCATTCTGATTTCTCTCCATTTATGCAAACTCCTGCCGCCTATTTGTCAACCATGCCTCTACCCAGGAAAAATTCTTCCTCCTATTCCGTGTGCCTTAAGTTTCCCCAGTAGCCTCTGATGTGGAACTTTATCGAAAGCCTTACTGAAGTCCATATACACAATATCATATTCATTACCATATTCAAACACCTTAGTGAAAAAAGTTAGTAAATTCGTAAGACAGGAACGCCCCTTAGTAAAACAGTGTTGAGATTCATTAATCAATTTATGCTTTTCAAGATGGCTACGAATTGCCTCGGCAATTATTGATTCCATAAATTTACCAACTATGGAGGTAAGGCTTATTGGTCTATAGTTCGAAGCTAAGGACCTGTCACCTGCCTTGTAAATAGGTATTACATTTGCCCTTTTCCACTTGTCTGGCACTATGCCAGTTTGTAGTGATATATTGAAAAGATTTGCCAAAGGTTTGCTAAGTTCCTCTTTACATTCCTTTAAAACTCTTGCAAACAGTTCATCAGGGCCTGGGGATTTGTTAGGTTTTAATTTCTCTATTTGTCTGAGGACCATGTCACTAGTTACCCCAATCGAGCATAGTCTATTATCTTCCAGTTCTACATAATTTATTTCTGGAATTCCGCTAGTATCTTCCCGAGTAAAAACTGAGAGGAAGTAAGTATTGAAAATTTCACACATCCCTATCACTGTCCGTGATCTGTCCTGAGTTACTCTTAATTGGGCCTATCTTGTTCCTAATCTTACTTCTGTATACCTGAAAGAACCCTTTTGGGTTAGTCTTCGAATCCCTTGCGACCTTAGCCTCATAATCCCTTTTTGCTTTTCTTATTCCTTTTTTTATTTCTCTCTTTAATTGAAAATATTGATTTCTTATCTGTCCATCCCCTCTTTTGATAGGCCTATATATGCGCCTCTTTTGACCAATGAGATGTTTTAATCTATTGTTCATCCATTTAGGATCATTTTTGTTAGATCTAATTTCCCTACGTGGAACAAAGGTTGTCTGGGCAGCTAGAACTACGCTCTGAAAAACGTCATATTGGCAACCAAAACCACCTACCTGACCCATAGTCAGGTCATCCCAATTTAGCCCACCTAGATAATTCTCAGCCCCATGAATTCGGCTAAGCGAAAGTCTGGAACAGGGACTTGATTGCAATTACCTGGGTAATTCCATGATATATTGAAACTAAGTGATTTGTGATCGCTTTCCCCAAGCTCTTCATTAACCTCAAGATTATTAATTAGTGATTCTTTGTTAGCAAGAACCAAATCAAGCAAGTTGCTACCTCTAGTTAGTTCTGTCACAAACTGTTTCAAAAAACAATCATGAACCGTATCAAGAAAGTCACTAGACTCGAGATTACCTGTTTCATTGTTCCAATCAATTTGTCTAAAGTTAAAATCTCCCATTAACACAACATTTTCATATCTAGACGCCTTATGAATTTCGTCCCATAGCAGCTTACTGCGCTCCCTATCCAGACTTGGGGGCCTGTAAATCACACCCAAAATTAATTTTTCAATACCCTCGAGAAACTGTAGCCAAACAGATTCTGTGTCCGCTGTTTCTAATCTTATACCTTGTCTAACACAACAATTTAAATTATCTCTGACTTTCATCGCCACTCCACCACCCTTCCTGTTGACCCTATCCGTGTGGAATAGTTTGTATCCCTGAATGTTGCACTCGGAAGGCATTTCTCTATCTTTCAGGTTGAACCAGGTCTCTGTTATAGCAATAATATTACCTGCACTTGCAAGTAATCTTAGCTCATCTATCTTATTTCTTAGACTCCTACTATTTGTATAGTAAACCTTAAGGGAGCTAGTCACTCGTTGCCCTCTACTATCTGTTTGTTGATCAATTGCTTTGCATTTACAAACAACTTTATTTTGAATCTTATCTTTTAAACATATCCCTGGGGTATCCTGGTAATATCTGCTGTTTCCAGGCCTAATACTACAGCCTAATTGTTTCCCACAAACACCCATACCTCTATAATCTATCAGTTTAAATTCCTAGACAAGTCTCCAATGACCCCCTCAATCGAATCGGCTAATGCAACCACTCCAGCCCCAGAGAGATGAACCCCATCCCTTGCATACATATCACGTTTGCCATAGAATTTGTCCCAGTTATCAATGAATGGAATTGAAAGTTTCTTGCAGTACCTGTCTAGCCAGCAATTTATACCAATTGCCCTAGACATCCATTCATTGCCCACTCCCTTTCTAGGCAAAATGCTACATATGATTGGGATACCTCCTTAGACCTAACGACTTCTATGGCTGACCTATACTTATCTAGTAGCTCCTGTCTTCTGCCCTTCCCAATGTCATTACCACCAGCACTAAGACAGATAATAGGCTTTTCCCATTACCTGACATAATATTATCCAACCTGCTGACTATGTCACCAATACCAGCTCCTGGGAGGCACACCCTCTGTCTGACCTTCCTGTCTCGTTACAAAAGCACGGTCCATATATCTTACCTGAGAGTCTCCCACAATCAGAATAGTCTTACCTTGATTAGCAGGGAGTCAGTGGTACCTTTAACCTCACTGACCACTGAAGTACACTCGTCCTGGAGAACAGAGAATCGATTTCCTACCTTCACATCTTCTCTATTAACCTTCTTTATCTTCCTTCTTCCTGAATTGTGAACCACTTGCCACTTAAAGCGGCTGCCACTTTCACTGTTGGTAACCATGTCCTCCTTACCAGCTCCAACCATCTCACACTCACTCCCACACCCACACCCATCTAGGCGAAGCTTCAGCCTCCTATTTTCCTCCTGAAGAAGTAGACCTCCTTCTTCAACACTTCAACGTGAGATTCTAAAACACTGCAGTGAGCCATGTGCTCGGTATCACCCCACGCTAATTCCCAGACAGCTTAGGACAGGTATGACCACACGTGACCACTGACCCTTAATCTTTCTTCGTAGGACATTCAACTTAGCTCTGGAACTAGCCTTGTTGCAAACCTTTTGCACTTTCTCTAATTTCTTGACATGCTTGACCAGGTGTGGGTTCCAAACTGGTGCTGCATATTCCAGTATGGGCCTGACGTACACGGTGTACAGTGTCTTGAACGCTATTCTCAGGTTGGCCAGGCGCCCATATGCTGCAGCAGTTATCTGGTTGATGTGTGCTTCCGGAGACGTGCTCGGTGCGTGCGTGCGTGTGTATATGTGTGCGTGCGTGTAGGGACCCATAATAATACCTTCTACTGATCAAAAACTATTTTGGGTGACCTCCTTTATTAAATTCAGTTATACTTCCCAATAAAGTAATCCATAAAACCATATTTCTCTGCAATATACCAACCTAAACACCTCTATTTTCCTAAATTTCAGGCGACAGGTTAATGTCCAGTTAAAATCTAAAAAAATACCCAAGTTTGGTCGTTCTGGGTAGAATGGCTGAAAATTTGTGTGCATCGTGTGTGAGTATCTGGCGCACGAAGTCGACCTTCTCTTCTCTTAAAGCTGTAACTTACAACAAACTCAGGAAGTTACCCGGATAAACCTGAGCAGCGACGCGTGTCCTTAGCCAGTAACTGGGGAGGTGGTGGTGTGTCCCTGCCAGGTGGTGGTGTGTCCCTGCCAGGTGGTGCTGTGTCCCTGCCAGGTGGTGCTGTGTGTCTGCCAGGGGGTAGTGTGTGTCTGCCAGGGGGTGGTGTGTGTCTGCCAGGGGGTGGTGTGTGTCTGCCAGGTGGTGGTGTGTCTGCCAGGGGGTGAGTTGTCCCTGCCAGGTGGTGGGGTGTGTGCCAGGTTGTGGTGTGTCCCTGTCAGGTGGTGGCGTGTCCCTGCCAGGTGGTGGTGTGTCCCTGCCAGGTGGTGGTGTGTCCCTGCCAGGTGGTGCTGTGTCCCTGCCAGGTGGTGCTGTGTCCCTGCCAGGTGGTGCTGTGTCCCTGCCAGGTGGTGGTGTGTCTCTGCCAGGTGGTGTGCCCCTGTCAGGTGGTGCTGTGTCCCTGGCAGGTGGTGGTGTGTCCATGTCAGGTGGTGAAATCTCCCTGCCAAGTGGTGGTGTGTCCCTGGCAGGTGGTGCTGTGTTCCTGCCAGGTGGTGGTGTGTCCATGCCAGGTGGTGGAATCTCTCTGCTAAGTGGTAGTGTGTTCCTGCCAGGTGGTGCTAGTGTTGTGTCCCTCCCAGGTGGTGCTAGTGTTGTGTCCCTCCCAGGTGGTGCTGTGTTCCTCCAGGTGGTGCTGGTGCTGTTTCTCTCTCAGGTGGTGCTGTGTTATTCCAAGGTGATCCTGTGTCCCTCTCAGGTGGTGCTGTGTCTCTCCCAGGTGGTGCTGTGTCCCTCCCAGATGGTGCTGTGTCCCTTCCAGGTGGTGCTGTGTCCCTCCCAGGTGGTGTTGTGTCCGTCCCAGGTGGTGCTGGTGTTGTGTCCTTCCCAGGTGGTACTGGTGTTGTGCCCCTCCCAGGTGGTGCAAGAAGGAAAGACTTAGTCACCTACCCTCCCTCAGGTTGTGACTGAAGTAAGGAAGTTTTTAATGGGTGAAGGAGCGAAAATTGTTAGTAATAGTGGGAAGGAAGGAAGGTGTGAGGGAAGCGTAGAGAGGAAGAGGGAAGGAAGGTGTGAGGGAAGCGTGGAGAGGAAGAGGGAAGGAAGGTGTGAAGGAAGTGTAGAGAGGAAGAGGGAAGGAACGAAGGTGGATTCAGAAGGTATAAGAAGATAAAGGGTGAGTATCAGCAGTTATGAGAAGGAGCATCGGTAAGGAGAAGGATTAACGGTAAGGAGAAGGATCAACGGTAAGGAGAAGGATTAACGGTAAGGAGAAGGACCAACGGTAAGGAGAAGGATCAACGGTAAGGAGAAGGATCAACGGTAAGGAGAAGGATCAACGGTAAGGAGAAGGATCAACGGTAAGGAGAAGGATCAACGGTAAGGAGAAGGATTAACGGTAAGGAGAAGGATCAACGGTAAGGAGAAGGATTAACGGTAAGGAGAAGGACCAACGGTAAGGAGAAGGATCAACGGTAAGGAGAAGGATCAACGGTAAGGAGAAGGATTAACGGTAAGGAGAAGGATTAACGGTAAGGAGAAGGATCAACGGTAAGGAGAAGGATTAACGGTAAGGAGAAGGATCAACGGTAAGGAGAAGGATTAACGGTAAGGAGAAGGATCAACGGTAAGGAGAAGGATCAACGGTAAGGAGAAGGATCAACGGTAAGGAGAAGGATCAACGGTAAGGAGAAGGATCAACGGTAAGGAGAAGGATTAACGGTAAGGAGAAGGATCAACGGTAAGGAGAAGGATCAACGGTAAGGAGAAGGATCAACGGTAAGGAGAAGGATCAACGGTAAGGAGAAGGATTAACAGTAAAGAGAATGATCAACGGTAAGGAGAAGGATCATATTGCGCCCCTTGAATTGGGCCTCAATGTATATAATGTATATTTCCATTTGCTATAATTTTATATTGCGAATATTCTCGATAATAGCTAAATCGTTAATATTTTGCTTTATATTATTATTAGACTATTATTTAACTTAGCTATATATATTAGGTAGGATGTAATATTTTATATTATTGTGTTGGAGTGTAGTAACTGCCTTGGAGTTGGCAAACTACTGTTATGCTGCCGGCGTCTAGTTGCTGGGAGGAGTCAGTCGCTGAACACACCTGAGCTGGCTGGTTGTTCCTCTTCCCTCTCTCTCTCTGGCCTGTTGACCCTCGTCGAGTCAACACCTCACTCCATTTCTACTTGTTTTCTCGACATTAGACTCTGTTGGGTAGAGTATGCATTCGTTGGTGAGGCGAATCATACTTCTCAGAACTCTGTGTAACTCTGTTCACAGAGAATAGACTAGACAGTGATTTTAGACGTTGTTCTGGGTTGTGTGTCACATTGACACTCTGATACAACTCAGGTCTCAAGCTATAGCTCTGGACCTACTTCGATAAGGCATCTGTGCACTGCCACAGTTTGGGATTGTTTATGCTGAACCTAGCTTCAGTAGTAAGGGAGTTTTGTGACTGTTTTGGAGGATCTACTGATGGTCCCCAGTTAGGGTCGATTTTCTATCTCCTTGTTCCCGACACTGTGTTGCTGTTGCCTGTTATAGTGCTGTTCTGCGAATTGGTCATTTTACTGGACAATCAAGCTGTTCTGATTGTCAGGTTGTTAATGCAGCTAGCTTTAGAGTTGTTCAGTCGTACACTGGTTGAGTCGAGTCTTAGAGTTACCGGGAGCACACTCATACACACATTTATTCTTATTTGTATATATTCTTGTAATTACTGACATTGTACCTGATGGTACTTCTGAGTCATTTATATATAGGTGCCCTCAGCACAGACTTATTGTATATGAGAGCAGTGTAGGAGCTACCCTCCTAATTAACCTAATTGATATCTTAATTAATATCTTTATATTTGATTTACTTTGCTACCCTAGATTTTCTCACTTTGTTGATAAACCTTTTAAATATATGTTTGGTTAGTACCCTATCAGTTGCTATCCCCTTAAACTATATAATATGTCGGATAACTGAACCAGGATACTGACTTTGTTGCAAAAGCCCAGTAACAGGCTGGATGCTAGAAGGGCTATCCTTTCTAGTGTTCGCTGGAGATATCTATTATTAATAGATATCGTGTCATTTTGTAACAGATCAACGGTAAGGAGAAGAATAAACGGTAAGAAGGATTAACAGTAAGGAGAAGGATTAACGGTAAGGAAAAGGTTCAGTAATAAGAAGGATCAACGGTAAAGAGAAGGATCAACCGTTCTGAAAATAATCAGTAGCAAGAAGGATCAACGATAAGGAGAAGGATCAGTAGTAAGAAGAATCAACGGTAAAGAGAAGGATCAACCGTACTGAAAAGAATCAGTAGCAAGAAGGATCAACGGTAAAAAAGGCCAGCGATTAGGACAAGGAACAGTGGTAAGAAGGATCAGTGGTAAGGAGAAGGATCAGTGTTTAGAAGGATCAGTGGTAAGAAGAAGGATCAGCGGTAAGAAGGATCAGGGGTGTGAAGACGGATCAGCTGTTAGAAGGATCAACGGTAAGAAGAAGGATCAGTGTTTAGAAGGATCAGTGGTAAGAAGAAGGATCAGCGGTAAGAAGGATCAGTGGTGTGAAGACGGATCAGCTGTTAGAAGGATCAACGGTAAGAAGAAGGATCAGCGGTAAGAGGAATCAACGGTAAGGAGGAGGATAAACGGAAAGGATCAACGGTAAGGAGAAGGATCAACGGTAAGAAGGATCAACGGTAAGAAGGATCAACGGTAAGGAGAAGGATCAACGGTAAGAACAAGGATCAGTGGTAAGAAGGATCAGTGGTAAGAAGTATTAACGGTAAGAAGGATCAGCGATAAGAAGGATCAGTGGTAAGATGAATCAGCGGTAAGAAGAAGGATCAGCGGTAAGAAGAAGGATCAGCGGTAAGAAGAAGGATCAGCGGTAAGAAGAAGGATCAGCGGTAAGAAGAAGGATCAGCGGTAAGAAGAAGGATCAGCGGTAAGAAGAAGGATCAGCGGTAAGAAGAAGGATCAGCGGTAAGAAGGATCAGCGGTAAGAAGGATCAGCGGTAAGAAGAAGGATCAGCGGTAAGAAGAAGGATCAGCGGTAAGAAGAAGGATCAGCGGTAAGAAGAAGGATCAGCGGTAAGAAGAAGGATCAGCGGTAAGAAGAAGGATCAGCGGTAAGAAGAAGGATCAGCGGTAAGAAAAAGGATCAGCAGTAAGAAGAAGGATCAGCGGTAAGAAGAAGGATCAGCGGTAAGAAGAAGGATCAGCGGTAAGAAGAAGGATCAGCGGTAAGAAGAAGGATCAGCGGTAAGAAGAAGGATCAGCGGTAAGAAAAAGGATCAGTAGTAAGAAGAAGGATCAGCGGTAAAAAGAAGGATCAGCGGTATGAAGGATAAACGGTAAGGAGGATCAACGGTAAGAAGGATCAACGGTAAGGAGAAGGATCAACTATAAGGAGAAGGATCAACTATAAGGAGAAGGATCAACGGTAAGGAGAAGGATCAACTATAAGGAGAAGGATCAACGGTAAGGAGAAGGTTCAACTATGAGAAGGATCAACGGTAAGGAGAAGGATCAACGGAAAGGAGAAGGATCAACGGTAAGGAGAAGGATCAACGGTAAAGAGAAAGGATCAACTATAAGGAGAAGGATCAACGGTAAGGAGAAGGACCAACGGTAAGGAGAAGGACCAAGGATAAGGAGAAGGATCAACGGTAAGGAGAAGGATCAACGGTAAGGAGAAGGATCAACGGTAAGGAGAAGGATCAACGGTAAGGAGAAGGATCAACGGTAAGGAGAAGGATCAACGGTAAGGAGAAGGATCAACTATAAGAAGGATCAACGGTAAGGAGAAGGATCAACTATAAGAAGGATCAACGGTAAGGAGAAGGATCAACGGTAAGGAGAAGGATCAACTATAAGAAGGATCAACGTTAAGGAGAAGGATCAACGTTAAGGAGAAGGATCAACGGTAAGGAGAAGGATCAACTATAAGAAGGATCAACGGTAAGGAGAAGGATCAACGGTAAGGAGAAGGATCAACGTTAAGGAGAAGAATCAACGGTAAGGAGGAGAGAACAATCCTAGGTGGAAGAACAGGAGAGAGAAGACAGAGTGACTCTCCTGGCGTCCACTAGAGCAGCAAAGTGACTCTCCTGGCGTCCACTAGAGCAGCAAAGTGACTCTCCTGGCGTCCACTAGAGCAGCAAAGTGACTCTCCTGGCGTCCACTAGAGCAGCAAAATGACTCTCCTGGCGTCCACTAGAGCAGCAAAATGACTCTCCTGGCGTCCACTAGAGCAGTAAAGTGATTCTCCTGGCGTCCACTAGAGCAGCAAAGTGACTCTCCTGGCGTCCACTATAGCAGCAAAGTCACTCTCCTGGCGTCCACCAGAGCAGCAAAGTGACTCTCCTGGCGTCCACTAGAGCAGCAAAATGACTCTCCTGGCGTCCACTAGAGCAGTAAAGTGATTCTCCTGGCGTCCACTAGAGCAGCAAAGTGACTCTCCTGGCGTCCACTAGAGCAGTAAAGTGACTCTCCTGGCGTCCACCAGAGCAGCAAAGTGACTCTTCTGGCGTCCACTAGAGCAGCAAAGTGACTCTCCTGGCGTCCACTAGAACAGTAAAGTGACTCTCCTGGCGTCCTGTGGCTTCTGACATTCATTATTAAAACTTTACACACGTGAGGAAGGAAGGCAGCGGTAAGAAACTTTACACACGTGAGGAAGGAAGGCAGCGGTAAGAAACTTTACACACGTGAGGAGGGAAGGCAGCGGTAAGAAACTTTACACACGTGAGGAGGGAAGGCAGCGGTAAGAAACTTTTCCCCTTAAAGACAGAGAAAATTATATAACAAAATAATTTCTAAAAATACTACATGATTTATTTTTACTTTAATTTTCGTGGGATAAATTCTTATTTTTTTATTTTCTGGAGTCCGGTCTGAAAACACTGAGGCATCTCATCAGCGGTATAGCTGGTGCCTCGCATGCAAGCAATACATCTCAGAAATACAACACTGAAGAGCTTGATCAATAAATTGGTTGATTTCCATTAATAACGCTATAAAGAATCTGTATAGATTCCATTAATAACGCTATAAATAATCTGTATAGATTCCATTAATAACGCTATAAATAATCTGTATAGATTCCATTAATAACGCTATAAATAATCTGTATAGATTCCATTAATAACGCTATAAATAATCTGTATAGATTCCATTAATAACGCTATAAAGAATCTGTACAGGAAACACACTAACGTGATTTCTTCCTGCACAAATAAATTAGGTGAGGATTTCCTCGGTAAACACAGTGTTCACTCAAACACTATCCAAACATCAATCCTGGTCAAACAGTATCCAAACATCAATCCTGGTCAAACAGTATCCAAACATCAATCCCGGTCAAACACTATCCAAACATCAATCCTGGTCAAACACTATCCAAACATCAATCCTGGTCAAACAGTATCCAAACATCAATCCCGGTCAAACACTATCCAAACATCAATCCCGGTCAAACACTATCCAAACATCAATCCCGGTCAAACACTATCCAAACATCAATCCCGGTCAAACACTGATTATTACTTCTTTTGCAGCCTGCAAGATGTTGTATGTGTGTGTGTGTGAGTGTACTCACCTAATTATACACATCTGATTTTGGTAGTAGGGGTCGAGTCATAGCTCCTGGCCCCGACTCTTCACTGGTCGCCACTAGGTCCACTCTCTCCCTGCTCCACGAGGTTTATCATACCTCTTCTTAAAGCGATGAATGGATCCTGCCTCTACTACTTCACTCTCGAGATTGTTCCACTTCCTGACAACTGGAAGGCTGAAGAAATACTTCCTAACATCCCTATGGCTCATCTGAGTTTTCATCTTACAATTGTTCCTGTATCCCATCTCTGAAACATTTCTGGCCACGTCCACCTTGCCAATTCCTCTCAGTATTTTATACGTCGTTATCATATCCCCCCTATCCCTTCTGTCCTCTAGTGACATCAGGTTGAGTTCCCTTAACCTCTCCTAGTGGGACATACCCCTTACCTCCGGGACTAGTCTTGCTGCAAACTTTTGCACTTTCTCCAATTTCTTGATGTATTTGGCCAGTTATGGGTTTGATACTAGTGCTGCATACTCCAGTATGGACCTGACATACACGGTCAACAGTGTCGGGAATGACTCCTTACATAAATGTCTAAACGATATTTTCAGGTTTGCCAGGCGCCTAAATGCTGCTGCAGTTATTTGGTCATGTGTGCCTCAAAGAATGTGTTTGGTATAATGCTCACCTCAAGATCCTTTTCCTTAAGTGAGGTTTGCACCCTTTGATTTTTTAGCCTGTACTCTGTATGCGGTCATCTTTGAACTTCCTCAAGTCTCATGACTTTTCACTTGCTGGAGTTAAGCTCCAAGGGCCCTTTGTCGGACCAGACTCCCCTTGTAGTCTTACCTGATCCTCGTCCGCTTGTATTCTCCTCATTAGTTTCACATCATCAGCGAACAGGGACACCTGTGAATCTATCCCTTCCGTTACGTCATTCACCGGACCTAGAACTGACCCTTGTGGAACCCCAGTCAACACATGCTCCCACCCCTGACACTTTATCGCGTACCAACACTCGATGTTTCTTTCCTGTCAGGTATTCCTTACTATTCTTGCCTGCTCCTCTAGTTCTTGAACCAGTCTATTGTGTGGTACTGCGTCGAAAGCCTTCTTACAGTCCAAGAAGATGCAATTTACCCATCCTTCTCTATCCTATCTTACTTCTCTTACCTTGTCTTAGAACTCCTGTAGATTTGTGGTGCATGATTTCCTTCCCTGAAGCCGTGTTAGATGTTATGTATGAGCCTATTCCTTTCTAGGTGCTCCACCATTCTTCTGATAATCTTCTCCATAACTTTATAATACCATACATATCAGTGACACTGGTTTGTAGTTTAGTGCAACCTGTCTGTTTCCTTTCTTAAAAGTCGGGACTACGTTTGTTGTCTTCCACACCTCAGAAAGTTGTCCTGTTTCGATAGATTTATTGAAGCCTGTTATTAGTGGCACACACATTGCGTCTGCTCCCTCTTTCAGGATCCAAGGAGAGATATCGAGGTATCTAGTTCATCTAGCAGTTTCTTCACCTTCACCTGGGTTGTGTGCAGTGTGTTCATCACTTGCTGGTGCACCCCATTGCCTCGGTTTGCTAGAAGCCTCTCTGTCTGCAGTGTTAATATCTCCTTGAAATCTGAGCTGAGCTCGTCACATACTTCCTGGTGGTTCCCTGTGACCTCCCCTCCTTCCTTCCTCAGCATGATTTCTTGGTCAGTGTCTGATTGCCACTTGATATGGCTGTATAACAACTTTGGGTCAAATTTGGCTTTTGATTTATCATTCGCGTTCTACAGCTGAGCCTTTCTCCTTATCCATGCATATTAATTTCTGGCTCGTCGGATTAACTCCCTGTTTTCCTTCTATACTTTTTCCATGTTCTAGCACACTTGCCTTAGGCCTCTCCACACCTCCTGATTAACCATAGGCACACTCCGGTCTTCCCATTGTTTCTGTTACCTATTTGCACGAACTGTGTCTGTATATATGTGTGTACTCACCTATTTGTACTCACCTATTTATGGTTGCAGGGGTCGAATCATAGCTCCTGGCCCCGCCTCCTCACTGATCGTTACTAGGTCCTCTCTGTCCCTGCTCAATGAGCTTTATCATGCCTCGTCTTAAAACTATGTATGGTTCTTGCCTCCAATACGTCACTTTCTGAAGAAATACTTCCTAACATCCCTTTGAGTCATCGGAGTCATTAACATCCAATTGTAACCCTTGTTTCTGTGTCCCATCTCTGGAACATCCTGTCTTTGTCCACCTTGTCAATTCCTCGAAGTATTTTATATGTCGTTATCATGTCTCCCCTAACCCTCCTGTCCTCCAGCGTCGTCAAGTCGATTTCCCTTAACCTTTCTTCGTAGGACAATCCCCTTAGCTCTGGGACTAGTATTGTTGCAAACCTTTGCACTTTCTCTAATTTCTTGACGTGCTTGACCAGGTGTGGGTTCCAAACTGGTGCTGCATACTCCAGTATGGGCCTGACGTACACGGTGTACAGAGTCTTGAACGATTTCTTCCTGAGGTATCGGAACGCTATTCTTAGGTCTGCCAGACGCCCGTGTGTGTGTGTGTGTGTGTGTGTGTGTGTGTGTGTGTGTGTGTGTGTGCGTGTGTGTATGTGTGTGTACTCACCTAAGTGTGGTTGCAGGGGTCGATTCATAGCTCTTAGCTCTGAGGTGAAGCAGCTCTGAGGTGAAGCAGCTCTGAGGTGGGTGCAGCTCTGAGGTGGGTGCAGCTCTGAGGTGGGTGCAGCTCTGAGGTGGGTGCAGCTCTGAGGTGGATGCAGCAAGGACATGCAACCGTCCGTGATCTTCACTTTATAAAGTGCAGCTTAGAAATTTATAAGTACATTCCTTGCGTGAATCTTAACAAACTCAAATATGAGAAAAATGGATGTAACTTATGTAGGCTGTTGGGCGCCAGTAAAGTCAATGTCATTTACATTATTGACTCGTTGTGAAATTACTCCCTTCGGCTGATTTATTTTAACAAATATTGTATATTTGTTCTGTATAATTTAGTCTCTGACTGAAGAAATAAATGATGGTGTTCTTGAGCATTTGTGTCGTTATTAATATACGAAGTAATGGAAAAAATTATTTAATACAAAAAAATATCAGCTAATTGTAAATGTAATTTGTTACTTTGCTGATCAGGTTATTGTGATAGTAATTGCAATAGTAATTATTATAGTAATTGTAATTGAAAATCTGGAAGAGTAATTAAAATTATAACTGTGACTTCGAACTATGTAATTATTGCAGGACTAGTGGTTGCAGTATGCATTTACTGCCTCCCTTCCTGCCTCTCTCACTGCCTTCACTGCTCGCTTGCACTCTCTTCACTGCCTCCTTCCTGTCCTCTCTCTACTGCTCTTCTGCTCTAGCTCTTCCTTCTCTGTCACTCTTCCTCTTCACTGCTCTCTCTGCCTTCCTGCTCTCTGCCTCTTCCTGTCCTCCTCCTCTCTACTCCTCCTCCTGCCTCCTTCTGCTCTCTGCCTCTCTTCTGCCTCTCTGCTCTCTCATCTGCCTCTTCCGCCTCCTTCCTGCCTCTCATGCTTCTTCCTGTCTATCCTCCTCCCTGCCTCTCTGCATCCCTCTCCTGCCTCTGCATCCCTCCTCCTGCCTCTCTGCATCCCTCCCTCCCTGCCTCTCTGCATCCCTCCCTCCCTGCCTCTCTGCATCCCTTCCTCCCTGCCACTCTGCATCCCTCCCTCCCTGCCTCTCTGCATCCCTTCCTCCTGCCTCTCTGCATCCTCCTCCTGCCTCTGCATCCCTCCCCTGCCTCTCTGCATCCCTTCCTCCCTGCCTCTCTGCATCCCTCCTCCCTCCTCCTCTCTCATCCCTCCTCACCTCTCTATTGCATCCCTCTCCCTGCCTCTCTTCCCCACTCACCCTCTCATCACCCACTCCCTCTCATCACCCACCACCCTCTCATCACCCACCCTCTCATCACCCACTCACCTCTCATACACCCACTCACCCTCTCATTCACCCACTCACCCTCTCATACACCCACTCACCCTCTCATACACCCACTCACCCTCTCATACATCCACTCACCCTCTCATACACCACTCACCTCTCATACATCCACTCACCCTCTCATACATCCACTCACCCTCTCATACATCCACTCACCCTCTCATACATCCACTCACCTCTCATACATCCACTCACCCTCTCATATATCCACTCACCCTCTCATACATCCACTCACCTCTCATACATCCACTCACCCTCTCATACATCCACTCACCTCTCATACATCCACTCACCCTCTCATACATTCACTCACCCTCTCATACATCCACTCACCTCTCATACATCCACTCACCCTCTCATACATCCACTCACCTCTCATACATCCACTCACCCTCTCATACATCCACTCACCCTCTCATTCACCCATCTCACCCTCTCATCACTCCACTCACCCTCTCATACCTCACTCACCCTCTCATATACCCACTCACCCTCTCATTCACTCACTCACCTCTCATACACCACTCACCCTCTCATCCCCACTCACCCTCTCATCACTCACTCACCCTCTCATACACCACTCACCCTCTCTTTATCCACTCACCCTCTCATACATCCACTCACCCTCTCATACATCCACTCACCCTCTCATATATCCACTCACCCTCTCATACATCCACTCACCCTCTCATACATCCACTCACCCTCTCATATCATCCACTCCCCTCTCATACATCCACTCACCCTCTCATCATCCACTCACCTCTCATCATCCACTCACCTCTCATACATCCACTCACCCTCTCATACATCCACTCACCTCTCATACATCCACTCACCTCTCATACATCCACTCACCCTCTCATACATCCACTCACCCTCTCATACATCCACTCACCCTCTCATACATCCACTCACCCTCTCATATATCCACTCACCTCTCATACACCACTCACCCTCTCATACATCCACTCACCCTCTCATCATCACTCACCCTCTCATTCCACTCATCTCTCATACACCCACTCACCCTCTCATATCCACTCACTCTCTCATCACCCACTCACCCTCTCATACACCTTCATTACCCTCTCATTCACCTCTCATTCACTCACTCACCCTCTCATACCTCAACTCACCTCTCATATACCCACTCACACTCTCATACATCACTCACCCTCTCATACATCCACTCACCCTCTCATACACCCACTCACCCTCTCATACACCCACTCACCCTCTCATACATCCACTCACCCTCTCATACATCCACTCACCCTCTCATATATCCACTCACACTCTCATACATCCACTCACCCTCTCATACATCCACTCACCCTCTCATATATCCACTCACCCTCTCATACATCCACTCACCCTCTCATACATCCACTCACCCTCTCATTCATCCACTCACCCTCTCATACATCCACTCACCCTCTCATACATCCACTCAACCTCTCATACATCCACTCACCCTCTCATACATCCACTCACCCTCTCATACATCCACTCACCCTCTCATACATCCACTCACCCTCTCATACATCCACTCACCCTTCTATCATCCACTCACCCTCTCATACATCCACTCACCTCTCATACATCCACTCACCTTCTCATTCATCCACTCACCTCTCATACATCCACTCACCCTCTCATACATCCACTCAACCTCTCATACATCCACTCACCCTCTCATTCACTATCCACTCCACACTCTCATACATCCACTCACCCTCTCATATATCCACTCACCCTCTCATACATCCACTCACCCTCTCATACATCCACTCACCCGCTCATTCATCCACTCACCCTCTCATACATCCACTCACCCTCTCATACATCCACTCAACCTCTCATACATCCACTCACCCTCTCATACATCCACTCACCCTCTCATACATCCACTCACCCTCTCATATATCCACTCACTCTCTCATACACCCACTCACCCTCTCATATATCCACTCACTCTCTCATACACCCACTCACCCTCTCATACACCCACTTACCCTCTCATTCACCCACTCACCCTCTCATACCTCAACTCACTCTCTCATATACCCACTCACACCTCTCATACACTCACTCACCCTCTCATACACCTACTCACCCTCTCATACACCCACTCACCCTCTCATACACCCACTCACCCTCTCATACATCTACTCACCCTCTCATACATCAACTCACCCTCTCATACACCCACTCACTCTCTCATACACCCACTCACCCTCTCATACACCCAATCACCCTCTCATTCACCCATTCACCCACTCACCCTCTCATACCTCAACTTACCTTCTCATATACCCACTCACACCTCTCATACACCCACTCACCCTCTCATACACCCACTCACCCTTTCATACAACCACTCACCCTTTCATACACGAATAGTCTAGCGAACGATATAGTGGAGGAGGGAACCATACATGGTTTTAAGACAAGGTATGATAAAGCTCATGGAGCAGGGAGAGCAGAGACCCAGTGGCGGACAGCGAAGAGGCGGGGCCAGGAGCTGAGTCTCGACCCCTGCAACCATAATTAGGTGAGTACAATTAGGTGAGTACCCCCTCACCCTTTCATGCACCCCCTCACCCTTTCATAAACCCACTCACCCACCCTCTCTCACACCCACTCATCCTCCCAGCACTGTTTTATATGTTACTGTGTTCCTTGTGTCCAGTAGTCCAGTGTTCCTTGTGTCCAGTAGTCCAGTTACAGTTGTCTATTTAGTGTTCATTTTGTTCTGTAGTGTCCAGTGATACAGTGTTCCTTGTGTCCAATAGTCCAATATTTCTTTTGTCCTCTAGTCTATTGAATCAGTGTTCATTGTGTCCAATTGTCCAGTGTTCCTAGTGTTCAATAGTCGAGATTTTTTGTGCACAGTAGTCAGGTGTCATAGCGTTCCTCGTGTTCAATAGTTCAGAGTTACAGTGTTCCTTTTGTCCAGTAGTTCAGTGTTACAGTGTTCCTTGTGTTCAATGGTTCAGTGTTCCAGCGTTTCTTGTTTAAAGTATTTTAGTGTTGCAGTGTTCCTTGTGTCCAGTAGTTCAGTGTTCCAGAGTTTCTTGTGTCCAGTAGTTTAGTGTTACAGTGTTTCTTGTGTCCAGTATTTCAGTGTTACAGTGTTCCTTGTGTCCAGTAGTTTTGTGTTACAGTGTTTCTTGTGTCCAGTATTTCAGTGTTACAGTGTTCCTTGTGTCCAGTAGTTTAGTGTTACAGTGTTCCTTGTGTCCAGTAGTTCAGTGTTACAGTGTTCCTTGTGTCCATTAGTTTTGTGTTACAGTGTTCCTTGTGTCCATTGGTTTTGTGTTACAGTGTTCCTTGTGTCCAGTAGTTCAGTGTTACAGTGTTCCTTGTGTCCATTAGTTTTGTGTTACAGTGTTCCTTGTGTCCAATAGTTCAGTGTTACAGTGTCCCTTGTGTCCATTAGTTTTGTGTTAGTGTTGTGTCCAGTAGTTCAGTGTTACAGTGTTCCTTGTGTCCATTAGTTTTGTGTTACAGTGTTCCTTGTGTCCAGTAGTTCAGTGTTCCTTGTGTCCATTAGTTTTGTGTTACAGTGTTCCTTGTGTCCATTAGTTTTGTGTTACAGTGTTCCTTGTGTCCATTGGTTTTGTGTTACAGTGTTCCTTGTGTCCAGTAGTTCAGTGTTACAGTGTTCCTTGTGTCCATTAGTTTTGTGTTACAGTGTTCCTTGTGTCCAGTAGTTCAGTGTTACAGTGTTCCTTGTGTCCATTAGTTTTGTGTTACAGTGTTCCTTGTGTCCATTAGTTTTGTGTTACAGTGTTCCTTGTGTCCATTAGTTTTGTGTTACAGTGTTCCTTGTGTCCATTAGTTTTGTGTTACAGTGTTCCTTGTCTATAGTAGTCAGAGATTTTTCTAATTTCCTCACCAAGAGACTCTGGGCAGCACACTCGTTAAGCTCTCAGAACCAAAGTGAGAACGACACTCCTTTCACTCTTGCTTCATGGTTAGAGTAGCAGTTGATATATGAGCAAACATTAGTGGTCTTCCTATATACTGTGAACTTAAACTTCTATCAACCCGGTGTATCAGAACATCTAAGAATGGAAGTTTAAAGTCCACTTCTTTCTGCCCGGTGAATTTAATAGCCGGGACAAGAGAGTTATGTCTCTTTACAGAGAGCTCAGGTCCATATCATTCTGCCAAAGACGCAAGATGTCATTCACATATCCGAACCACTTAGCTTAACGAGGCTGGAGAACAAAGTGGATGGTCCCAACATGCTAACTCGCATTTCGCTATTAACCTGTCGAGTGTTGAGCTTTACTGGGACCAACAGTGCTAAGATACTAGTTAATTTTCTCGCCTACTAGTGCGGCCACTAATTATGTTCAACTTCCCAAGTGGATCATTCGCTGCTCAGCCTTGGCTGGGGCAGGTACTGGGGTTGCTCTCTCGTTGTGCTGTGACGCTTGTACCTTCATAGCAGAATGGCGGTACAGTATCGTAGACGAGTGAACACTGTATGCATTGAGTTGCTACGAGGAGCTATATACCAGTCCAACGCATCTGTACTTCTACCTGCTATAATCCGTGACAAATACGGCATTGATAATCAAGATATCTATGGAGTGGCGCTCAACGGAAGCAAGAGAATCTTCGTCAAGCTGACAACTGGCCAAGTATATGACGAGCTTGTTGATAAATTCGAGGACAAGAATGGAATATGTGTTGTGGGGTGATAAACCTTCGGCGTGCGTGTTGAGGAAATATAGGAAACGTAGAAATGGTATGTTAATAAACACTTTGGAAGTTCAGGATGAAATCGAGGGATATAAAAAGGGGCAAATAATGAAAACAACAGAGGCAATGAGTATGTATGCGAGTGTATGGTTTCGAGAATATTTTAAAGCAAATTTTGGAGTGCATAAGGATGTGAGTAAGCTATTAGATAGTGTTGAATCTGTTGTAACGAAAGAAGATAGGATGGGAATGGGTGGTGCAATAAGTGAAGATGAGATTTTAGAAGCATTAAATGGTATGAGTATGCGTAAGTCACCAGGAGTGGATGGATTGCCTAATGACTTTTATGTGGTGAATTGGGAAGCATTAAGGGAATGTGTGGTGCGTTTATTTAATGGTATGAAGGAAAAAGGATGCATGGGTGAATCTCAAAGAACAGGAGTGGTAGTGTTGATACGTAAGGATGGGGTTGGAGAGACTATTAGGAATTATAGGGCCCTGTCTATGATGTGTGCGGATTATAAGTTGTTTGCGAAAGTGTTAGGGAATAGGATTAAGAGAGTAATTGGTAAAGTAATAGAAAAAGGGCAATATGGTATTCCGGGCGGTGTATAAATGAGGGTTTGCATAGTATTATTGATTTTATTGATGAAAGTGAGGGGAGGAGTCTTGGCAGTGGATTGGAGAGCGGCGTATGATAGCGTTGATAGGGAAATGTTATGGGCATTATGAGAAAGCAGGGTTTTGGTGAGGAGATAGTGCGATGGGCAGAATTATTGTATAGTGATGCGAGATTGCGAGTGCAAGTGAATGGGAAGTTAGGTGGTACAGTATGTATGGGTAAAGGCTTGAGGCAGGGGTGTCCCTTGTCTCAAATGTTATTTGCTTGCTTACAAAATCCGATGTATCAAGTGGTGAATGAAGGGCTAGGAACAGGAGGTGGGGAGGGTTTGGGGATGAATAGTGGGTCAAAGATTGTTGGATACGTGGATGACACAACTATTTTGGTGAAGTGTGAGGAAGAGCTGGTTAGAGTAAGTGCGGTTTTGGAGGAATTTGGAAAGGCAACAGGAATGAGCATAAATTTGTGTAAGTCTAAGTTGCTTGAGATAGGTGCTTGGGTAGGGGGGGGGATGGTTGGTAGAAGGTGTGGTTGGAATGTGGTTGAAAGCTTAAAGATTTGTGGTATCGTGTTTATGGATAGTTATGAGAGAGCGCATCAAGTAAATGCAGAGAATGTAATAAGAGGCGCAATGAGAAGGATGGGAGGTTGGAGTGTAGGGGATACGACTATTTTTCAGAGGGTTATTGTGGTAAACACCTTGCTGTATAGTAAAATTTGGCATGTTGCGGCGATTTATCAATTTTAAGGGAAGATGTGGTTGGTTTCGTGAGAAAAGTCTTGAGGTACGTATGGGGATATGGGAAACACTGGTTGGGTAAGGATGTGGTGGTGAAGAAAGTGAGATGTGGGGGTCTGGGGTTAATTAATTTGGAAATGCGCGTAAGGGGAATGTATGTCAAAGGTTGCTATCTGAAAAAGGGGTCCAATGGGTAAAAGGGTAGATAATGTTATGCGTAATGTGAGGAAGTGGTGGCAGGGAAGGATTTAGTACATTGTGAGGATATGTTGCGCACAATGATGCATGCTAGGAACCCGAAGAGGATCAAAGTTGCGACATTGGAAAGAGCTGGTGAAGGTAGAGTTGTGGTAGAGGGAATGTCTAATTTCCCTGTGTATGATTGGGTAGGTATATGGGGAGGTTTAAAGGGAATGAAATTGAAACCAAGGGTGAAGGAAGTGATGTACAGATTCTTGCACGGAATATTGGCTTCGAAATCAGCGTTATTTAGGATGGGAGTGCTGGGGACGCTCGATGAATTTTGTGGGGAAGAAGACACTGCTTATCATGGGGTGTATTTTTGCGAACATCTGGGGACTATCAGGGAGTGGCTGCACGGTTAATAAGGATGATGGGTGGGGGTGGGATACATCCATTGAAATTCTGAGTTTAGATATAGGGGTACGAACAGATGTTCGTAGGGGTTTATTGTACATGGCAGTTGATTTTGTAAATACCTCATGGGGAATGAAGGGAATGACTGGACAGGAACGGATAAGGGCCATTGCAGCGAATATGTACCGAACTAAGTGTAGGAATAGGTTAGTATATGGAACGGCATGGACGAGGTGTTTTCAGGATGTGTATGGGGATTTTACGGTACAACAGTTGTTGGATTTACGATGACGGTGTAGGTGAAGAGGGGCTGTTCTTCTGGGGTGTAAGGTAAGGGTGAATGAACAAAGTTTGTGTTGGCAGTACGGGTGACAACAGGGTACAAAAATTTTTTTTTGACAGATGACCATAGGTGTTGTATGTGTGGAATGGAATTAGGAACGTTATTAAAAGGGGAAAATTAAAGGTGGTTAAAACTGTGGTGACTCCTGTTTTTCTTTGTATTTGATGTTTGTTTTTTGTTTGCCTGCTTTGCATTTTATGGATTTGGTTGCAGTACTATGATAATCATACCTGTAGTACAGGATACAAGATGTAACAGGAAAATTTTATGTATGCACTGGTGGATGAGAGATGCTAAGTTTGGCAATATTTGATTGTAATCATTATTGTGTTTCTGGTATGACTAGACTATAGCATACCTTCACAGAGGAATGTCACTTTGTATATAATAGGTAATACTGTTTTGACCTATTTTATTATGGATAAAATAATGTCCGGGGAGTTTATTGTGGTATTGGCTTTAACATAATTGATACGTAGCACGTTGCATTTACATTAATGTATAGTGGTTGATAAAGAAATTATTAACGGTTTGGGGATTTGATGGTTCGGATAGTGTATGTCCCGATAAGAATTAGTGAATGTTCTCTGAATAACAGCAAAGGGAAGTAATATGTGTATTAAAGTACCTTGCTGTATTTTTATATTATGTTAAGGTGTGATGCACAGTGTACTGAGATGTCAGTGTGACACAGTTATAGTGTGGTGCACAGTGTACTGAGGTGTCAGTGAGACAGTTATAGTTTGCATGTTGCATCTTGAGGACAGCAATACTGTGGTTTAGGATTACCTGTGCTATTCTTAACTAAATTTATTGGTAGTGTGATACCATATAATTGTATATGAAGTCCTTAGTGTTATTTCTGTGTTTTATTTTTATAATTTATTTACTTGTCAGAATGCAGGAGGATGCATAGACAATAATATTACTGGGCAATGTACAGTTATGATTGTACAATTGAGTGTAGGATTCAAAGGGTAGGGTGTGTTATGTATAATTATTTTTGATTTCATCAAAGATTTCGGGGGAGCTTATGTTAGGAAAGTCAAGGGGGCATATTAATAGGTGATTGTTCATCGAGGCCTTTGATATGTTGCATGTTCACGAGCGATAGAGTTATGTATTATCCAGGGTTTTGGAGTTTCATGTTTTGACTAGTGGTTGTTTTGTTCATAGAGGCACCTTGAAGTAATGGGGAAATTATGATTGTGCTTTAGTGTCAAGTGTAATGAGGTGAGGTGCTATGTTGTTTGGCATATGTAAATTATGTTAATAATTATAAGCGTTCATATGTTTGGAACGCTCTTATTTATGTAATATGTACATATACCTGTCTCGTAATGTGTACTGTCAGGATTAGAATTAAGGAATATTATTAGAATAACAGCAAAGGGAAGTAATATGTGTATTTAAGTATAATAATGTAATTTTATATACTAATAGGGTGTGGTGTACAGTGTACTGAGATGTCAGTGAGACACAGTCCTAGTTTGTATGTTTCTTCTTGTGGAGAACATCTGCGTGATTTAGGATTATCTATGTTAATCTTTACTAAATATATGGTAAAGTGAGACCATATAATTTTGTATACGTAGTCGTTAGAGTTATTATTGTGTTATTTAAAATTTAAATACTTGACAGAATTAAAGAGGATGCATAGAAATAATGGTATCGTGTAATATACAGTTCTGATTGTACAATTTAGTGTATATTTAGGGGGTAGGGTGTGATATGTATACATATTGTTGGTTTAATCAAAAATTTTCAGAGGGGAGTTTTATGTTAGGAAGGTTGAGGGGAGGGGGGGGGTATATTGCATTTGTAAGTTTTAACTAGTGTTTTATAGAGGCACCTTGATGTTATGAGGAAAATGATCATGCATTAGTAACAAGTATATTTGTGGTAAGTTTCTATGTTGATTATCATATGTAAATTATGTTGGTAATTATAAGTGTTCATATGTTTCGAAAGTTTCCATGTATGTAATATGTACATATACCTGTTTCTTAAATAAAATATAAAAAAAAAACTTCCCAAGTCTTTTCGTAATCTGGAAAACAAGATGACTTATGCTCGAAACGTTCAACACTTGCAAAGGCATGGTATATGGGGCTTTGCTCAGACCTGTCCAACCGAATTGCCCTCAATTTTTTTTTTAAGTCATACTATGAATTAAGGAAAGATCCTAGACTTCATCTTACGATAGCAGACAATGTAAATACGATAATACTTATGGACAAGGTAGATTATAATTATAGCGGAAAAATGAACATGTTATTAGAAGACAGAGAAACTTACGTGCTCATTTATAAAAACCCACTGGACCAGGTTAACAGTAAATTTAATAAATAACTTTGAACCTTACTGAGAGGTAATGAGCGAGGTCTGCGACACTGCCTTATATGTACGGTTTGATTAAAATCCACAAGCCCGGTATTCCAGCCAGACTTATCTCAGTAGGATCAACAACATGTCTTGTCAAAATGGTTGGTAAAAATATTATCTCCAATGCTGGTCAACATTTCTGAAGCCCACATAAAAAACAATGCTGATCTCATTGACAAATTGCTAAATGTCAACATGTCTAATGATTTTTACACTAGGAAGTTTTGACGCCTCAACATTGTTCAACAGAGTTCCTGTTCCAGATCTGTTATCTTATCTGGAAGAAGAATAAGATAAGCGTTCCATTCCACGAGAACACTACTATTGAGTTCATTAAGTTGTGTGTAGTTGATTGCAAGTTTGAGTTTGAAGGGAAAAATTACTCTCAAAGGCAGAGAATGACTATAGGAAATCCTATAGCAATTTGTATATGGATATTTTTTTAGACTAAGCTGTTGAAAGACATATTGCTCAGTGAAGCTAAATTGTTCAGATATGTGGATAACATCTTGTGTTATTGGCAGAATGATATGGACCTGAGCTCATATTTACCGAGACATAAAGCTCTTGTCCCGGCTATTAAATTCACCGGGCAGAAAGAAGTGGACTTTAAACTTCCATTCTTAGATGTTCTGATACACCGGGTTGATAGAAGTTTAAGTTCACAGTATATAGGAAGGCCACTAATGTTTGCTCATATATCAACTGCTACTCTAACCATGAAGCAAGAGTGAAAGGAGTGTCGTTAACACTGTTTCTGAGAGCTTAACGAG
Source organism: Cherax destructor (assembly GCA_009830355.1). NCBI lineage: Eukaryota > Metazoa > Arthropoda > Malacostraca > Decapoda > Parastacidae > Cherax > Cherax destructor. The sequence goes on along the minus strand of WNWK01007289.1, from coordinate 50,866 downwards.
TGTTCTGTCCAGAGTTTCTTGGTCAGGAAATTAGAAAATTCTTTAATATTGCTACGAAACTAAGTTACCCTAAGGAGTTTGTAGAAACGGCTTTGCTGGCAGCTAGGAAAACTTATCATAGGAGTGAACCTAGGATATGTCCTGCTGAACCGAAACCCCGAAAAAGATTCAACATACAAATAGTTTTCAAGAGTTCACGAACACTCAAAAGTATTTTGTTCAAGAATTCCCCTCAACACTGTGTTGCAATGTTTACAGGATTGGGTGTAATGGCTGCAATTTAACTATGAGGGACAGACTGGCAAACTTCTAGATGTAATGTTAACACAACACAGATATTCGATATGAACAACTCAGGAATCAAATGTGATATTCAACCACACCCGAGTTTGCAACAATCCCTCAAATTTTTCGGAAGTCAGTCCGGTTCTTTGTACCTCATGGCTGGAAAGAAATATTTTAGAATTGGTAGTTATTAAATATGATCAACTCTCATTATGTAATAATAGTTTCTGATCATTCAGTCTCAATTCATTTATAAACGAGGTCATTGTCCATGACCTAAAGCCAGATTCCTATACAAATGCTTTAGATTGTATTAAGTGTTGCAGTTGCATAGTGAGGAATTTGGGAGTGTTTTCCTGCAGTTTCATGTGTTAGACCAGCGTCTGCTCAAGAGTTTTAAGCGAGTCAGTCGTAGACCCGTTTTCTTAATATTACGGATTTTTCATAAGGTAATTGCCAGATACATCAACATTCATAATTTAAAGTCTTTTATATTGTATCAAAGTCTGACCGAATTTTTGATAATTGTCACGTGACTAATGTCATGTTCACTCGGTCATTACTACATTATCAGTCCTTGGGTGTTGGCACCTTTCTATTACTTTCATACTCTGCATTAATTTTCTCTGGCACTTTGCACTCACTGGTCACCTGCTTGGCGCCACATACCTCATTTGAGTTAGAACCATTCCTCTGAACGAATCTGCTGGGACTTCCTACTCATTTCTGCAACATTGCAAGATCCTGATGTGTTGATTGCAGCAAAAAAGTCCTAGAGCTATCATTTAACTCCCCATGTAGTTTTGTTTTTTGTATGTATATACGTGGAGTCTACCTGGAGGGCATTCCGGGGATCAACGCCCCCGCGGTCCGGTCCATGACCAGGCCTTCTGGTGGATCAGGGCCTGATCAACGAGGCTGTTACTGATGGCCGCACGCAGTCCAACGTACGAACCACAGCCTGGCTAATCTAGCACTGACTTTACGTATCTGTCCAGCTCCCTCTTGAAGACAACCAGGGGTCTATTGGTAATTCCCCTTATGGCTGGTGGGAGGCTGTTGAACAGTCTTGGGACCTAGACACTTATTGTGTTTTCTCTTAGTGTACCAGTGGCGCCCCTACTTTTCACTGGGAGTATGCTGCATAGCCTGCCAAGTCTTTTGCTTTCGTAGAGAGTGATTTTTGTGTGCAGATTAGGGACCAGTCCCTCCAGAATCTTCTAAATGTAGATTATGACACATCTTTCTCGCCTGCGCTCCAGTGAGTACAAGTCAAGTGCTTAAAGGCGTTCCCAGTAGCTAAGGTGTTTGATGGAACTTATACGTGCAGTAAAGGTTCTCTGTACATTCTCTAGATCTGCAATTTCACCTGCCTTGAATGGGGATGTTAATGTACAACAGTATTCTAGCCTAGAGAGAACAAGTGATTTAAAAAGCATCATCATTGGCTTGGCATCTCTTGTCTTGAATGTTCTCATTATCCATTCTATCAGTTTCCTCACAGATGTGATAATGGCATTGTTGTGGTCCTTGAAGGTGAGATCTTCGGACATTACCACTCCCAGGTCCTTCACATTACTTTTCCGCTCTATTGTGTGATTGGAGTTTGTAATATACTCAGTCCTAGCTATTATTTCCTCCAGTTTTCCATAACGGAGTAGTTGGAATTTGTCTTCATTGAACATCATATTGTTCTCTGTTGCCCATTGGAAAACTTTGTTTATATCTTCTTGGAGATTTGCCGTGTCCTCAATGGATGACACTCTCATGCAGATCCTAGTATCATCTGCAAAGGATGATACAGTGCTGTGGTTTACATCTCTGTCTATGTCTGATATGAGAATGAGGAACAGGATAGGGGCGAGTACTGTGCCTTGTGGAACAGAGCTCTTCACTATGGCAGCTTCAGATTTAACTCTGTTTACCACTACTCTTTGAGTTCGATTGGTTAGAAAGTTGAAGATACATCTGCCTACTTTGCCAATTATACCTTTAGCAAGCTTTTTTTGTGCTATTACACCATGATCGCGCTTGTCAAAGGCTTTTGCAAAATCTGTGTATACTACATCTGCATTCTGCTTGTTTTCCAGTGCATCCAAGACCATATCATAGTGATCCAGTAGTTGCTAGAGGCAGAAGCGACCTGCTCTGAAACCATATTGCCCTGGATTGTGCAATTTTTGGGATTCCAAGTGGTTTGCAATCCTGCTTCTTAGAACTCTTTCAAAGATTTTTATGATGTGGGACGTTAAAGCTATTGGTCTATAGTTCTTAGCTACTGCTTTCCTGCCACCTTTATGGAGTGGGGATATATCCGTTGTTTTTAGTGACTGTGGAATATCACGTGTGTCTAAGCTCCTTCTCCATAGCATACTTAAGGCCCATGAGAGGGGTTTCTTGCAGTTCTTAATAAACACAGAGTTCCACGAGTCTGGGCCTGGGGCTGAGTGCATGGGCATGTCGTCGATGGCTTTCTCAAAGTCTAGTGGAGTTAGGGTTATGTCAGAAATTTGGCATACATTGGCAGGATTTTGAGGCCCATGAAAATTTTTTTTGGATTGTCTATCTTTAGACTGATTAGTGGCTCGCTGAACACAGTCATATTGAGATTTCAGTATCTCACATATCTTTGTTGTCATCTGTGTAAGATCCGTCTTGTCTGAGCAGGGACCCTATACTAGAAGTGGTTTTTGCTTTGTTTTTAGCATATGAAAAGAAATATTTCGAATTTCTTTCAATTTCACTAATCGCTTTTAGCTCCTCTTGTCTGTCCTGGATCCTGTATGAGTCCTTTAACTTGAGCTCAATATTTTCCACTTCCCTGGTTAGCGCTTCCTTCCGTGACTCAGATAAACGGGCATTCTTGAGGAGCTCAGTGATTCTTCACCTTCTCCTGTAGAGAGAGCGTCTCTCTCTCTCCGGTATACTTCAGTATACTTCAGCTACCAGAAAGTTGATCTTTTCAAGGCACTGGTTAGGGTCCATGTTTCAGGGTGGAAGAATTTGCAACATGTAGAACGACACACTCCTTTAGACAGAAGGTCGCTGCATTTTTTGGGATGCTCAACGTTTCATGTCCCATTTGTTTTCCCTGATATTCCATGCTTACAGATGTCCCAAGCATAGAATTTGCACCATTTTGCTTTTGGTTGGATACAGTTTGTTCTGGATGTATTCCTAATCTGTGCAGATCCTAGAACTGCACTATAGTCCTCCATAGCCAAACCAGACACACCACTTTCTGTTGTCAGGAGGCCAACATTTTTCGTGGAAGAGGACTCCTCTACTACATCTGTACTAGAGGCTATGGTTGTGGTGGTTGTAGAAGAGTCTTTAGCCGAATCTGGATTTGCACTATGGCTGGGGGTTGGATCTGGGTCAGCCCTAGGGCTGGGGACTGAGCTAGCTGGTTTTTTTGTTTCCTGTGATTTTTCCAGTGGGTGTCTGTTTATTTTTGGGTCAACTGAATGTTAAACTTTACTCCTATCCCCCCATGCTCTATATATTCTGGGTAGACTATCCAATAGTTTCTCTTTGTTTTCATGCTTATTTATTAACCTCCTGATATCTGTCCATAGTTCCTCATCCTTATTGCAGATCCAGAAACCTTTCTAGATGGATGTCGTTTTTGGATGCAGTCATTATTATTGCACAGGTGACATATTTTGAAAAGCAAAGGTTGCATGTGATTCTGGATTTTTTTTCCAAGAGCCTTTTCACATGTCCCACAGGTATACTGTACTGCCATTCCACCGGTATCCTATTTGCAAACTGGGTACCACAAGAACCTGATTTTCACTTTACCTTTATGCTCTGCACTCAGGTGTGGGGTGTTAGAGGGTCAATGCATGGGTATGTGGGATGTAGTTATGGAGACTTACTATACATTAAAAACTTTTATGGTGCATAACATCATACATCACACATCAAACAACAGATCTTATTTGTGGCCATGGTCACTGTGGTGGGTTGTTTTGGGTGGTGCTGGGGATGTAGGTGCTGAGAGGTGGATCCCTGGACAGAGGGTATGGGTGCCACCTGCGGAAGGGGACCATCACTGCTTGCTGGGGTGGTCGGAGGAGAGAGGTTTGGTGTGAGAGGGGGAGGCCCTTCCCACTGGTGGGGGAGGCCCTTCCCGCTGGTGGGGAGATCGGTGGTTGGAAGCTACGGGAACGACACATTTGGTCGGGTCCTTAGCTTATGCCTTTTCTTCTATTTTATTTCAATTTACATTAAAACATTTTATGGTGTATAACATCGCACAGACTCTTCAAATTCGGGTATATTTCCGGAGCATACCGCATACACAAGTCATGTGCACGTTTTATTGCTAAGGTTATTATTATAGTGTGGGGTATATGTTGTTATTATGGTTGTATATGGTGGTCCTATGTGGTTGCCTGGTGGCCCTGCCAGATGTATGGCTGTAACACATTACCCCAGGGTACATGGCACTTCTCGCATGCTATTCTCTCTCTCTCATATATATATATATATATATATATATATATATATATATATATATATATATATATATATATATATATATATATATATAATATCACATTGAGAGAGGGATTATGGAAGAAGTAAATATTTTCAGATATTTGGGAGTTGTCTTGTCAGCGGATGGGTTTATGAAGGATGAGGTTAACCATAGAATTGATGAAGGAAAAAAGGTGAGTGGTGCGTTGAGGTATCTGTGGAGACAAAAAACGTTATCCATGGAGGCAAAGAAGGGAATGTACGAAAGTATAGTGGTACCAACACTCTTATATGGGTGTGAAGCATGGGTTGTAAATGCCGCAGCGAGGAGGCGGCTGGAGGCAGTGGAGATGTCCTGTCTAAGGGCAGTGTGTAGTGTAAATATTATGCAGAAAATTCGGAATGTGGAAATTAGGAGAAGGTGTGGAGTTACTAAAAGTATTTGTCAGAGGGCTGAAGAGGGGTTGTTGAGGTGGTTTGGTCATTTAGAGAGAATGGATCAAAGTAGAATGACTTGGAGAGCGTATAAATCTGTAGGGGAAGGAAGGCGGGGTAGGGGTCGTCCTAGAAAAGGTTGGAGGGAAGGGGTAAAGGAGGTTTTGTGGGCGAGGGGCTTGGACTTCCAGCAAGCATGTGTGAGCGTGTTAGATAGGAGTGAATGGAGACGAATGGTTTTTGGGACATGACGATCTGTTGGAGTGTGAACAGGGTAACATTTTGTGAAGGGATTCAGGGAAACCAGTTAATTGATTTAGTTGGACTTGAGTCCTGGAAATGGGAAGTACAATGCCTGCACTTTAAAGGAGGGGTCTGGGATAGTGACAGCTGGGAGGGACAATTCTCAGCTGTCGTATCTGAGCTCCTCTGCAAAGACAGTAATTATGTATGAGTGTGGTGAAAGTGTTGAATGATGATGAAAGTATTTTCTTTTTGGAGATTTTCTTTCTTTTTGGGTCACCCTGCCTCGGTGGGAGACGGCCGACTTGTTGAAATATATATATATATATATATATATATATATATATATATATATATATATATATATATATATATATATATATATATATATATATATATATAAATATTCTTCCTTGAAGCCTTTTATCCACTTCTCCGAGGCTATGGGACCCACAATTTACACCAGAGGTGGACCCCATCAATATATATATATATATATATATATATATATATATATATATATATATATATATATATATATATATATATATGGTTGACATATTTCCTAAGATGTGCTCCTTCATATGATAACCCTATACTGCACAAATATGAACTTAACCTTACTCTAGAAGATGGGCAGTGGGACCAAGCTACACTCCCAGTCAGACTAGGAGGCATTGGCGTCCGCAAGTCATCTCAGATTGCTCTACCTGCTTTCCTGTCTTCATACATTGCATCCAGAGGGCTTGTAGCAGCAATTCTCCCTGAACATCTTAGGGACACGATTGAAATCCATGACCAAAAGTTCGTCGACGGAGCCAGGATCTGGGATAATCTAACAGGCTCTGAAACCAGGCCTGCTCCCCCCAACAACTACAAACAGTCGCACTGGGATGGCCTAATAGTAGAGAATATAGCCTCAGCAATGCTTCAGAGTGTGTCAGGGAAGGATAGAGCCCGCCTCCTTGCAGTGAGAGCTCCTCATGCAGGGGACTTTCTGTTTGCTGTTCCCAACTCCAGCTATGGCACACGCCTCGACCCACAGACCATCCGCATTGGTGTTGCCCTTCGACTTGCCGCCCCTATTCTCGCCGAACACAGGTGTATTTGTGGCAGTGAAGCAGCAGACCGATTCAGGTACCATGGTCTTGTGTGTCGTAAATCCGAGGGAAAGATAAGGGAACCACCCCAACTATGCAGATCTGATGGCAGCCAAAAGCATCCAGATGGTATCACCCTCCTAGCCTGGACAGACGGCAAGCAGGTGGTGTGGGACTACACATGTGCATCTACCTTGGCTGATACCTATCTCCAATACACCAGGGAGGAAGGAGGGGCAGCTGCCACCTTCAGGGAATCCCAAAAGTCGAGAAAATATGGAGAACTTGCCCATCATTATTTGTTTGTTCCCATAGGCTCAGAGACCCTTGGCTCATGGGGAAAGAGTGCATCTAAGTTCCTCAAGGAGCTGGACAAAAGACTCAACAGGGTAACTAGGGATCCCAGGGCAGCTAGTTTTATGTTCTCAGCCCTGCTGTTCAGAGGGGTAATGCATGCTGTATTTTGGGCACGCGCCCCAGCTCGGAGGAGCTGGATGAGATTTTCGCATTATAATCAGTGACAAACATGTAACAATATGTACTAGACATGTATCTCTCACACCTTATATTCTGTATATGCCATCTTTATAACAATGTATCTCTTAAATCTTTTGTACCATATTATGTAATAAAATATACCTATTGGTAAATATATATATATATATATATATATATATATATATATATATATATATATATATATATATATATATATATATATATATATATATATATATATATATATATATATATCACCTGTTTACTGTGATCTTTTTATATATATATATATATATATATATATATATATATATATATATATATATATATATATATATATATAATATATATATATATAATTAGATCCTACGACACATTTCCCACTTAACAGCGATCCTACAAAGATCACGCAGCCAGCGGAGCTAGGTGTTATTCGTGACACTTGTGGTTAAATGGATAAGACAATGTGAACGTTGTTCTGTCTCTTGAGGTGGGAGACTGTGTCGGAGGCTCGAATCACGACTGGTCGCAGTTTGGTAAATCTTTCAGTGCCACTTGTTTCCTGGTCAGCTAGCAAGAACTCATTTAAAATTTGCTCCCTTCTAAAACAATTCTCTTAGACGTTTAAAGATATATCTTTTCATTTATGTTCATGTAAAAATTAATAAATTTGTACCAAAATAACGTTAGAAAACTTACCTAACCTTATAACAAGCACAATTTAATTTAGCCTAATCCAACTAAATATATATTAGATAAGTTTACAATAATTTAATAAACAAACAATGAAATATATTTTTTTCGTTAGCTCACAATGATTTTTGCAAAATTATTGCAAACACAATTTTTCGCTTGTCTTATTCGGCAACACAGCTGTGGTAGCGCCCACCACACACACCTGTGGTAGCGCCCACCACACACACCTGTGGTAGCGCCCACCACACACACCTGTGGTAGCGCCCACCAGACATACCTGTGGTAGCGCCCACCACACGCACCTGTGGTAGCGTCCACCACACACACCTGTGGTAGCGCCCACCACACGCACCTGTGGTAGCGCCCACCACACACACCTGTGGTAGCGCCCACCACACGCACCTGTGGTAGCGCCCACCACACGCACCTGTGGTAGCGCCCACCACACGCACCTGTGGTAGCGCCCACCACACACACCTGTGGTAGCGCCCACCACACGCACCTGTGGTAGCGCCCACCACACGCACCTGTGGTAGCGCCCACCACACACACCTGTGGTAGCGCCCACCACACGCACCTGTGGTAGCGCCCACCACACGCACCTGTGGTAGCGCCCACCACACACACCTGTGGTAGCGCCCACCACACGCACCTGTGGTAGCGTCCACCACACACACCTGTGGTAGCGCCCACCACACACACCTGTGGTAGCGCCCACCACACGCACCTGTGGTAGCGCCCACCACACACACCTGTGGTAGCGCCCACCACACACACCTGTGGTAGCGCCCACCACACACACCTGTGGTAGCGCCCACCACACGCACCTGTGGTAGCGCCCACCACACACACCTGTGGTAGCGCCCACCACACACACCTGTGGTAGCGCCCACCACACGCACCTGTGGTAGCGTCCACCACACACCCTGTGGTAGCGCCCACCACACACCTGTGGTAGCGCCCACCACACGCACCTGTGATAGCGCCCACCACACGCACCTGTGGTAGCGCCCACCACACACACCTGTGGTAGCGCCCACCACACGCACCTGTGGTAGCGTCCACCACACACACCTGTGGTAGCGCCCACCACACACACCTGTGGTAGCGCCCACCACACACAGCTGTGGTAGCGCCCACCACACACACCTGGGGTAGCGTCCACCACAGGTGTGGTAGCGCCCACCACACACACCTGTGGTAGCGCTCACCACACACACCTGGGGTAGCGTCCACGACAGGTGTGGTAGCGCCCACCACACACACCTGGGGTAGCGCCCACCACACACACCTGGGTAGCGCCCACCACACACACCTGTGGTAGCGCCCACCACACACACCTGGGGTAGCGCCCACCACACACACCTGTGGTAGCGCCCACCACACACACCTGTGGTAGCGCCCACCACACACACCTGGGGTAGCGTCCACCACAGGTGTGGTAGCGCCCACCACACACACCTGGGGTAGCGCCCACCACACACACCTGTGGTAGCTCCCACCACAGGTGTGGTAGCGCCCACCACACACACCTGTGGTAGCGCCCACCACACAGGTGTGGTAGCGCCCACCACACACACCTGGGGTAGCGCCCACCACACACACCTGGGTAGCGCCCACCACACACACCTGTGGTAACGCCCACCACATATGTAATAACTTATGCTCTGCAACCTGACCAAACATTACATGATTTATTTACCAGCCAGATACATTAATTGTATAACTGCTGTATAATTGTATTTAGAATAAATTTTACACACATATTTTTAACCAAGTGTCATTTATTTCATATGGGCAGTGATGTGGGTATTTTTAGTAAGGTTAATATTGCACATATACCACATTATTCACAGTGCAACCTGCCTGTAACTGTCTTTTGCATCATCTGTTTAAAAGTGTTTACTCTATCGTGAACTAAAGTCAAATTATTTTTTGCGTTATTGTTAAATTTTATAATTAACATTCTTAATAACTTAATAAAAATTATGTAAGTAACAACAGCAACAACAGCAGCAGCATCACCAGCAACAGCAGCCCCAGCAACAACAGCAACAGCAACAGCAACAGCAACAACAGCACCAGCACCACCTCCAGCAACAACTGCACTAGCAACAGCAACAGCAACAACAGCACCAGCACCACCACCAGCATCATCTGCACCAGCAACAGCACCAGCAGGAGCAACAGCAGCAGCACCAGCACCAGCAGCAGCAATAACTGCACCAGCATCAGCTGCACCAGCAACAGCACCAGCAACAGCTGCAGCAGCACCAGCAACATATTGCGCCCCTTGAACTGGGCCTCAATGTATATAATGTATATTTCCATTTTCTATAATTTATATTGCGAATATTCTCGATTATAGCTAAATCGTTAATATTTTGCTTTATATAATTATTACTCTTATTTAACTTAGCTCTATTTATTAGGTAGGATGTAATATTGTTGTGTTTGAGAGTGTAGTAACTGCCTTGGTGTTGGCAAACGACTGTTATGCTGCCGGCGTCTAGTTGCTGGGGGGAGTCAGTCTCTGGACACACCTGAGCTGGCTGGTTGTTCCTCCTTCCTCTCTCTCTCTGGCCTGCTGACCTCGTCGAGTCAACACCTCACTCCATTTCTTCTTGTTTTCTCGACATTAGACTCTGTTGGGTAGAGTATGCATTCGTGGGTGAGGCGAATCATACTTCTCAGAACTCTGTGTAACTCTGTTCACAGAGAATAGACTAGACAGTGATTTTTCGACGTTGTTCTGGGTTGTGTGTCACTTTGACACTCTGATAAAACTCAGGTCTCAAGCTATAGCTCTGGACCTAATTCGATAAGGCATCTGTGCACCGCCACAGTTTGGGATTGTTTATGCTGAACCTAGCTTCAGTAGAAAGGGAGTTTTGTGACTGTTTTGGAGGATCTACTGATGGTCCCCAGTTAAGGTCGATTTTCTATCTCCTTGTTCCTGACGCTGTGTTGCTGTTGCCTGTTATAGTGCTGTTCTGCGAAGTGGTCATTTTACTGGACAATCAAGCTGTTCAGATTGTCAGTTTAGTACAGCTAGCTTATGAGAAGTTGTTCTGTCGTACACTGGTTGAGTCGAGTCGTAGAGTTACCGGGAGCACACTCATACACACATTTATTCTTATTTGTATATATTATTGTATTACTGACATTGTACCTGATGGTACTTCTGAGTCATTTATATATATGTGCCCTCAGCACAGACTTATTGTATATGAGAGCAGTGTAGGAGCTACCCTCCTAAGTATCCTATTTGATATCTTAATTAATATCTTTATATTTGATTTACTTTGCTACCCTAGATTTTCTCACTTTGTTAATAAATCTTTTAAATCATTTACTTTGGTTAGTACCCTATCAGTTGCAATCCTCTTAAATTTTATATAATATGTCGGATAACTGAACCAGGATACTGACTTTGTTGCAAAAGCCCAGTAACAGGCTGGATGCTAGAAGGGCTTTCCTTTCTAGTGTTCACTGGAGATGTCTATTATTAATAGATATCGTGTCATTTTGTAACACAACAGCACCAGCAACAGCAACAGCTCCAGCAACAGGAACAGGAACAGCTCCAGCAAGAGCACCAGCAGCGGCAACAACAGCACCAGCAACAGGAACAGCTCCAGCAAGAGCACCAGCAGCACCAGCAGCGGCAACAACAGCACCAGCAACAGGAACAGCTCCAGCAAGAGCACCAGCAGCACCAGCAGCGGCAACAACAGCACCAGCAACAGCAGCACCACCACCAGCAACAGCTCCAGCAACAGCACCAGCAGCGGCAACAACAGCACCAGCAACAGCAGCACCACCACCAGCAACAGCAACAGCTCCAGCAACAGCAGCAAGGAACAACTGCACCAGCAACAGCAGCAACAGCAGCAACAGCAACAGCACTAGCAGCAGCATCAGCAACAGCAGCAGCACCAGCAACAGCGCCAGCACCAGCAACAACAGCACCAGCAACAGCAGAAGCAACAGCAACAGCAGAAGCACCAGCAACAGCACCAGCGGCAGCACCAGCAGCAGTAGCACCCGCACCAGCAGCAGTAGCACCCGCACCAGCAGCAGTAGCACCCGCACCAGCAACAGCACCAGCAGCAGCAACAGCAGCACCAGCAACAGCAGCAGCATTCACAGCATCAAAAGTAGCAGTAGTTGCAGTATCATTACCATCGTTAGGAGCAGCAGAAACAACAGTAGCAGCATCGACGGCGAGGAAGGAGAAGAAACAGTAGCTGCAATTACATGGCAGCAGAAAGAACAGTAGCTGCAATAACATAGCAGCAGAAACAACAGTAGCTGCAATAACATTGCAGCAGAAACAACAGTAGCTGCAATAGCATAGCAGCAGCAGAAACAACAGTAGCTGCAATACTAGCACATCATAACACAGGCGCAATAACAACAGCAGACCTGCATAGTAACATAGCAGTAGCAGAAACAACAGTAGCTGCAATAACATGCAGCAGAGTGTCAAGGAAGCAACAGAACAACGACTGCAATAACATAGCAGCAGCAGCAAACAACAGTAGCTGCAATAACATAGCAGCAGCAGCAGAACAACAGTAGCTGCAATAACATAGCACAGCAGCAGAAACAACAGTAGCTGCAATAACATAGCAGCACAGCAGAAACAACAGTAGCTGCAATAACATAGCAGCAGCAGCAGAAACAACAATAGCTGTAGCAGCAACATTAGCTGTAGTATCAGCAACATTAGCTGTAGTAGCAGCAACAGTAGCAATAGTAGCAGCAACAGTTGCTGAAGTAGCAACAACAGTAACTGTAGCAGCAGCAACAGTAGTTATAGTAGCAGCAACAGTTGTTGTAATAGCAGCAACAGTAGCTATAGCAGCAGCAAGAGTAATTGTAGAAACAGCAACAGTAGTTATAGTAGCAACAACAGTAGCTGTAGTAGCAGCAACAGTAGCTTTAGTAGCAGCAACAGTAATTGTAGTAGCAGCAACAGTAGCTGTAGCAGCAACAGTAGTTATAGTAGCAGCAACAGTTGCTGTAATAGCAAGAGTAGCTGTAACAGCAGCAAGAGTAATTGTAGAAACAGCAACAGTAGTTATAGTAGCAGCAACAGTAGCTGTAGTAGCAGCAACAGTAGCTTTAGTAGCAGCAACAGTAATTGTAGTAGCAGCAACAGTAGTTATAGTAGCAGCAACAGTAGCTGTAGTAGCAGCAACAGTAGCTGTTGGAGCAGCAACAGTAGCTGTAGTAACAGCAACAGTAGCTGTAGTAGCAGCAACAGTAGCTGCAGTAGCAACAACAGTTGCTGTAGTAGCAACAGTAGCTGTAGTAGCAGCAACAGTAGCTGTAGTAGCAACAGTAATTGTAGTAGAAGCAACAGTAGTTATAGTAGCAGCAACAGTAGCTATAGTAGCAGCAACAGTAGTTATAGTAGCAGCAACAGTAGTTGTAGTAGCAGAAACAGTAGCTGTAGTATCAGCAACAGTAGCTGTAGTATCAGCAACAGTAGCTGTAGTAGCAGAAACAGTAGCTGTAGTATCAGCAACAGTAGCTGTAGTAACAGCAACAGTAGCTGTAGTAGCAGCAACAGTTGCTGTAGTAGCAACAGTAGCTGTAGTAGCAGCAACAGTAGCTGTAGTAGCAGCAACAGTAGCTGCAGTAGCAACAACAGTTGCTGTAGTAGCAACAGTAGCTGTAGTAGCAGCAACAGTAACTTTATCAGCAGCAGTAGTTGTAGTAACAGCAGCAGTAGTTATAGTAGCAGCAACAGTAGTTATAGTAGCAGCAACAGTAGCTGTAATATCAGCAACAGTAGCTGTAGTAGCAGAAACAGTAGCTGCAGTAGCAACAACAGTTGCTGTAGTAGCAACAGTAGCTGTAGTAGCAGCAACAGTAACTTTAGCAGCAGCAGTAGTTGTAGTAACAGCAGCAGTAGTTATAGTAGCAGCAACAGTAGTTATAGTAGCAGCAACAGTAGCTGTAGTATCAGCAACAGTAGCTGTAGTAGCAGAAACAGTAGCTGTAGTATCAGCAACAGTAGCTGTAGTATCAGCAACAGTAGCTGTAGTATCAGCAACAGTAGCTGTAGTAGCAGAAACAGTAGCTGTAGTATCAGCAACAGTAGCTGTAGTATCAGCAACAGTAGCTGTAGTAGCAGAAACAGTAGCTGTAGTATCAGCAACAGTAGCTGTAGTAGCGAAACAGAGTGTAGTATCAGAACAGTAGCTGTAGTATCAGCAACAGTAGCTGTAGTAGCAGAAACAGTAGCTGACAGCAACATACTTAGTATCAGCAACAGTAGCTGTAGTAGCAGAAACAGTAGCTGTAGTATCAGCAACAGTAGCTGTAGTAGCAGAAACAGTAGCTGTAGTATCAGCAACAGTAGCTGTAGTAGCAGAAACAGTAGCTGTAGTATCAGCAACAGTAGCTGTAGTAGCAGCAACAGTAGCTGTAGTAGCAGCAACAGTAGCTGTAGTATCAGCAACAGTAGCTGTAGTATCAGCAACAGTAGCTGTAGTAGCAGAAACAGTAGCTGTAGTATCAGCAACAGTAGCTGTAGTAGCAGCAACAGTAGCTGTAGAGCAGCAACAGAGCTGTAGTATCAGCAACAGTAGCTGTAGTACAGCAACAGTAGCTGTAGTAGCAGAACAGTACTGTAGATCAGCAACAGTAGCTGTAGTAGAACAGTAAGCAGGAACAAAGCACTGCAGCAACAGTAGCAGTAACAGAGTAACAAACAGAAGATGCATAAGTAGAACAGTAACAGGAACAACAGCATCTGCAGCAACAAAGCAGTAATCAAAACAACAGTAGCTGCATCAGTAGATACAGTAGCTGCATCAGTAGATACAGTAGCTGCATCAGTAGATACAGTAGCTGCATCAGTAGATACAGTAGCTGCATCAGTAGATACAGTAGCTGCATCAGTAGATACAGTAGCTGCATCAGTAGATACAGTAGCGCATCAGTAGATACAGTAGCTATCAGTAGATACAGTAGCTGCATCAGTAGATACAGTAGCTGCATCAGTAGATACAGTAGCTGCATCAGTAGATACAGTAGCTATATCAGTAGATACAGTACCAGAGGCAACAGTACATGCAGTAACATAATCAGCAAAGCAGCAGCAGAAGAATTAAGTGCAGCAGCAGAGCAGTAACAGCAATACCAGCATCTGCAGCAGCAGAACAAAGGTAGCAGTACTAATTTCAGCAACAGTATTAGGAAAAACAGCAATAACAGCAGTATCAATGCCATTGGAAGGAGCAGCAACAGCAAAGGGAGCGGTAGCAATGCTATCAGTAGCAACGTAAACATCGACAGCAGTTACAGCAACAGTAGCAGACGTAACAGAAAAAGTATACCTGTAGAGGGGTTTAGGGGGGTCAACGGCCCGGACCGTGACCAGGGCTCGCGGTGGATTAGAGCCTGATCAACCAGACTGTTACAAACAAGCGCCGGTATACGAACTACAGCCCGGCTGGTCGCGTACTGACTTTAGGTGCCTGTCCAGTGCCTTCTTGAAGACAGCCAGGGGTCTATGGGTAATCCCCATGAGTGTATGCTGGGAGGCAGTTGAACAGTCTTGGGCCCCTGACACTTATTGTGTTGTCTCTTAGTGTACTCGTGGCGCCCCTGCTTTTCATTGGGGGAATGTTACAGTGCCTGCCGAGTCTTTTGCTTTCGTAGAGAGTGATTTTTGTGTGTAAGTTTGGGACTAGTCTCTAGGATTTTCCAAGTGTATATTATCATGTATTTTTCTCGCCTGCGTTCCAGGGAGTACAAATCAAGGGACTTCAACCGTTCCCAGTAATTTAGGTTCTTTATCGTGCTTATACGTTCCATGAAAGAGAGAACAAGCGATTTGAAGAGAATCATCATGGT
The DNA here is from genome assembly GCA_009830355.1 of Cherax destructor. NCBI lineage: Eukaryota > Metazoa > Arthropoda > Malacostraca > Decapoda > Parastacidae > Cherax > Cherax destructor. Next base: position 35,249 of record WNWK01007289.1, on the reverse strand, counting down.
CTTGGCATTCCTAATTTTGAAGGTTCTCATTATCCATCCTATCATTTTCCTAGCAACTGTGTTAGATACTTTGTTGTGATCTTTGATAGTGAGATTCTCCGACATTATCACATCAAACAGCTAAGGGAGCAACATCAACGTCAGTAACTACATTAGTAACAGCAGCACCCAGAGAAATAACAGCAGCAGTTGAGAACAACGAAAGCAGTAGCAAGAGTAACAGGAGTAGCAATATTAGCATTAACAGTATCAGCAACAATAACAGCGGCAGTAAAATTAGTAGAAGTAGCATATGGAGTAACAGCAGTAGCAACAGCAGCAATGTCAGCTGCATTAACCGGTGCAGCAGTAGGAGCAGCAGCAGCACTAGCAGCAACATTAACTTTAGAACAAGTAGCAGCATCAATAATAACACAACGGAAGTAGTGGCAGAAACAGAAGCAGTAGCAGCAATAGTAGCAACACTAATAATAGCAATAGCAGTTACTGTAGCAACAACAGAAACAGGAGTGTTAGAAGAATGAGGCTACTGACAAGTGACACTGTAGGCCTACTGGCCAGAAATACGAACAGTTGGTGCCAGAAGGCTTACACTGGCACAGCTACTGCAGTGAAGCAACTTCTTATGAGAGCGCTGCTTTAAGTGCCAGAAATTAAAACAGTGAGAGAAGAAGAGAGAAAAATCTCACTGCGGCGCTGAAAGGAAAAAAAATAAGTCAAAACGAGAATTGGTTTAATGAAAGTTAAAACAATTTCATTTCTGTCAGAGGCAGTGATGAACTTATAGCCCAGGAACTTGAGGATGTTCAACGGAAATAATTAGATAGATTTTTAGATTTTTTTACCGAAATGGCGAGTTTATTGTGCACCATATCCATCCTGTGGAGGGTATCGTAAGAGCATATGGATACACAAAAGGCCCAGGAACTAGGTCCCAAAAGGGTTAACAGGAGTACATTTGGATTTGTATCTACAGTTTACTTATGTGTTACAAGCACATTTAGGAAATTTGCTTAATATATATCTGGTATCTTATTTTCATTAATAAGATGTACCTTTGAAGAGTTTCGATACTTCTGAGCCCGACCATGGACCAGGCTCGTCTGGTGCTTCCCTGGTCAACCAGGCTGTTGCTGCTGGAGGCCTGCTGCCTCACATATCCGTCACAGCCTGGTTGATCTGGGACCTGGTGAAGATACTTGTCCAGTTTCCTCTTGAAGGCTTCTACACTTGTCCCAGCCGTGTTTCGGATATCTTCTGGTAAGATGTTGAATAGTCTGGGACGCCGGATGTTGATACAGTGTTCTCTTATTGTCCCCACCGCACCCCTGCTCCTCACTGGGTTTATTTTACACTTTCTCCCATATCTCTCACTCCAGTATGTTGTTATGGCAGTGTGCAGATTTGGGACTAGGCAATCGATTACTTTCCAGGTATATATTATCATGTATCTCTCTCTCCTCCGCGTTCCCAATAATTTAGATGTTTCAATGGCTCAATGTGAGCCGTAAACGATCTCTGTATTTGTTCCAGCTCTGATATTTCTCCTGCTTTGAACGGGGCCGTCAGCACTGAGCAATATTCTAAGTGAGGGAGCACTAGCGATTTGAAGTGTGTCACCATCGGCATTATTTCCCTTGTTTTGAAAGTTCTCAATACCCACCCCGTCATCTTCCTGGCTGTCGTGATCTTTGTCTTGTTATGGTCTTTAAAAGAATGATCAGCAGACAATTATTCCCAAGTCCTTTACGTATTCCTTTCGTTCTATTTGGTGACCCTCTTGAGTTTTGTATATAGTGTTCCTTTTGAGTTTTTCATTCTTTCCATACCTAAGCAGCTGAAACTTATCACTATTGAACGTCATGTTGTTCTCCACTGCCCACTGGAAAACCCTGCTTATGTCTACCTGTAATTTTTCAGTGTCCTCTACCGTAGTGACTTTCATGCTTATTTTAGTGTCATCTGCAAATGATGATACAAAAGTGTGCCGGGTGTTTTTATCTGTCTGCTATGATGATGAGAAACAGCAGAAGTGCCATGACAGTGCCTTGGGGTACTGAGCTTTTGACCTCGCTGATGCTGGATCTTGCCCTGTTCACTACTATTTTTTGTGTTGTGTGTGTTAGGAACTCGAAAATCCATCTGCCTACCTTTCCCGTAATGCCCATGGCCCTCATTTCCTGCGCTATCACTCCATGATCGCATTTGTCAAACGCCTTTGCAAAATCTGTGTAAATCACATCTGCGTTTTGGTCGTCTTCCAATGCCTCCATAATTCTGTCATAATTGTTCAGCAGCTGTGACAGGCATGATCGTCCTGCTCTATAGCCATGTTGGTTCTGGTTATATTGGTTATGCTGGTCCAGGAACTTTGTAATCTGCCGTCTCATCACTCTTTCGAAGATTTTTATGATGTGAGAAGTTAGGGCTACTGGTCTATAATTTTTAGCTAGTGCTCTACTACCTTCCTTATGCAAAGGGGCTATGTCTGCACTCTTTAAGTCCTCTGGTATTTCACCTAGATCTAAACTTTCTCCAAAGAACACTAAGGGCTCTTGCTAATGGTACTTTGCACTTCTTTATAAACAAAGCATTCCATGAATCTGGTCCAGGTGCTGAGTGAGTGGGCATGTTGTCCATTTCTTTTTCGAAATTATGGGATTTGTACTAATGACAGTTAGTTGGTCTGTGCGGCCTTCTGCTGGAGTGAAAAATATTTCTGCATTTTGTACCTTGCTGTCATTTAGTGGGTTGCTGAACACCGACTCATTCTGTTCTTTTAGGATTTCACTCATTTCCTGTTCATCGTCAGTATATGAATCTCCTCTCAATAATGGTCCAATTCTACAGGTGATTCGCTGCCCAGCCCTGGAGGTGAGCGGGTGTGCTGGCAAGGACCCCTGGTGGCCACATTGATAAACTTTATTTTCTCCAAGATGGCGGAGAGGTACCGGCGAAGGTTAAACACAGTGTGCATAGAAGTGCTTTTGGGAGCGATTTACCCTTCCAATGCTGATGTATTATTGCCAGCTATTGTGCAGGATGCATATGGTATTCCTAATGAAGACTTATACGGTATATCGTTGAATGGAGTGTCGAGAGTGTTTATGAAGTTCAGCAACAGTGGAGCTTATGAGAGAGTCATCAACAAGTATCAGGAACAATGGATGGTCGTATCTGAGGGACTGGAGGTGCGACTACACGACGTGTCGGCGACTTACACGTGGATAAGGATTCGTAACATCCCGTTCGAAGCCGATGAGGTGGATGTTAAGGACGTTTTCAAGAAATATGGTGTCCTTTATGCGGCAAATGTAGGGAGGTGGGCCCAGGGCACCTATGCTGGGATGCCAGAGGGGTCCTTCTCTTTCAAGATGTCCTTATGGAGGTTGATTCCATTGTATATTATGATGGAAGAATTTCGCACGCAAGTCTATGTGACATATGTCGGGCAGGTGAGGACGTGTCGACTTTGTGGAATGCCGGGGCATTTAGCGGTGGCCTGTGAGCACTGAAGGAATCAACCGCAGCAATGCCGTGGTAAAGACGAACAACACACGGATGTGAGTGTGCTACGGGATCAGGAGCAATCCAAACAGCCATTGGGAAAAAAGGTCACAGACACTAGTAGGTGGAGCGACTTGACAGCGACGGGGGATGATGTGGTCACCCTGCCACCTATAGCAACCAGAGGTGTCTCAGGTTGCCCAGACGGGTGCCAAAAAGGGGGTAGTGGATGCGCTTGTGGATATAGTGGATCCTCTGCTGGAAGATCTGAGGATGATGCTGGACAGCCCTGTTGCTGTGGATGGTGTGTGTATGGAGAGGGGCTTCCTGGAGATGATAGTCCGGGTGATATGAGAAGGGGAAGCGATGAGCAGAGAGGTCAAGTTGGTGATGTTGCTCAGGTGCAAGTGTGTGTGGTGGAGGCTGAGGTGCATCAGGAGGTGTCGGATGAGGTTATGGAGGTTGTGGGGGAATTCCGCAAGCGGCCGAGTGGCTCGGCTGAGGATGACGTTTTGACACCGGAACAGAGGATGAGTAAGAAAGTGTGGGTAGATGTAGCAAGGGGTGGGATATGGGGAGTCAAAGGTAAGGGGATAGTTAGAGATGAAAAGGGGCACGGTGGGGGCATAAGTGTGCACAAAACAGTGGCGCCAAGACTGATGAAACACAGAGGGAAACCACTGCTGAAGATTTGCAGTGTTTAAGCATGAATGTTAATGGCCATAGGGCTGAGGTGAAGCGAAAGTGGGTGGAAGTTACTTTGATGAGAATGTGTATAGATGTATGTTTCCTGCAGGAACATAATTTTTGGTGTGGATAGTCAGAGTGGTGGGTGAGTGGGGGTATATACAGGTTTGTTTTATTGGGGTTTATGTGCCCGCAGTTAATGCCCATGGTGTGAAGAGGGGATTTGTGAGAGATGCTTTAGTTTTTGCTTTACGAGGACTTCCGGAAGTCACTATTGTGGCGGGGTACTGGAATTGCACAATAAGGCAAAAAGATGTGGAACCTCAAGGATCGGGTTGTGTGTTGGGTGTGTTACGTGACGTGTTGGGCATGGCAGGTGTGACGGATGTCGTTGGGGGTAGGGATTGGTTGGTGGAACATATGTTCATAAGGAGAGGGTATGCGGAACGTTTAGATAGCATATACATGTCCAAAAGGATCGAGGTGGATACCTTGAATTTCTTGGATGTGGGGTTCTTCGACCATAGGAATGTTGTTGCTGAGATGGGGTGGGTTGGAGCAGTTAGAATTTATCCAAGTTACTGGAAATTAAATGTCAGGCTGTTCAGGAGGGAAGGGGATATGGAGGATTTTGCAGCATGGTGGGCGAGGTTGTGGGGTGGGGGCCATGGGATCAGAGATGTGGTGCAATGGTGGAACAAAATGGCTAAGGTGGCAGTGAGGGAGTATTACAAACGCGAGGGTGTAGCTGAGGCGGGGTATAGGTATGGGTTGCAGCGGTACTTGGAAGGTCAGTTATGAGCGTGTTATGGGGGGAGGAGGTGAGTCTCATCAAGAGGAAATTGCGCTCCTATGGGAGAGGTTAAGGGATATACAGAACAACAGGATCCAGGTGCTCAGAGTCCACTGTGGGTTGGAGGAGGTTTTATGGGGAGACAGGCCCTCCGAGACGGTCTTGAGTAGGTTTCAGAAACATAGGACGGGAATGACGATAACAGTTATCGTTGAAGGTAGGGGAAGATCTCGGGGGATACAGACAGGGGCAGGTTTTGAGAACAACCGAAGGAATGAGTGGTTATATGGGGCATTGATTCTGTCGGAAATTTTGGAGGGTAGATGGGATGGAGGAAGCTCATAGGATCATTTTAGAGGGGGTCAAGGAGAATCTCAGCGAGGCGACAGGGTTATGATAGGTGGGTGTATTACTGTAGAGGAGGTGTGGCAAGCGGTACAGGGGTTGCAGTTGGGGGAAAGCGCCAGGGATTGATGGTTTGCCGGGGAACTTTTATGTAATGCACTGGCAGGTGTTAAAGGAGGTTCTCCTAAGAGTTTTCAATCAAATGAAAGATAGGGGTTATTTAGAGGAGGAACAGCAGACAGGAGTAGTGGTACTTGTTCCTAAAGGAAGGGATAATGATAGTTTGACTGGATACAGGGCTATAACGTTATGTTCTGATTATAAGATTTTGGGGAAAATCCTGGCAAACCATATGAAGAAGGTTCTCGAGAAGGTCTTAGATAGTGGACAGTATGGTGTGCCCGGCCGTAGTATGAGGGTGGGGCACAGAAGGGTAAAGGACTTTGTGGAGAATAGGAAGAGCAGTGGTGTGCTGGGTCTGGATTTGGAAACTGCATATGACAGTGTCGATAGGGAACTGTTGCTAGGTATATTAATGAGGCAGTGGAGTGGGTAAGAACTCTATATGACAAAGCTCAGATGAGGGTGCAGGTGAATGGGAGGGTGGGGGACTTGGCAGGCTTCGACCGTGGTTTGCGACAGGGTTGTCCCCTGTCGCAGATACTGTTTGGTTGTCTGCAGAACTTCTTCTATAGGTTGATTAAAGTAGGGGTGTGGGACGATGAGGTTTCAGGTTGGGTGCCTGGGATAGTGGGTTATGTCGATGATATGACCATCATGGTGGAGGGATTAGTTAACGTGAATAGATTAGTGGAGGTTTTTGGGGAGGCTTCGGGCATGCGGGTCAATAGGGAAAAATCTAAACTGTTGGAGGTAGGTTCATGGGTGGGGGGAAGCGTTGGGGCAGAGGTGTGGGTGGACGTGCTTCGACAGGATAAAAATCTGTGGGGTGGTCTTTAGCCATGACTCCCAACTAGCGAGGGAGGTGAATTCGTCGGTGGTGGTTGTTGTTGTTGTATGTTCGCCGGTACATCCGGCCCAGGTCTTCTCCAAATGGTGACCCGGCATGTCGGTGGTGGTGGATAAAGTGCTTGGTCATATCGGGGGTAGGAGGGCAGGGGAGGTAACTTTGATGTAGCGGGAAATAGTTGTCAACGTCTTAATATACAGTAAATTATGGTTTGTGGCTGCCGGGTACCCTCCTTGAGGGAGACATTCGGAGATTGCAGAGGCGGGTGTTTCAGTATATATGAGGATACGGGAGACACTGGTTAGGCAAGGAAGTCGTCATGTCAAAGGTAAGATGGGGAGGTTTGGGGTTGATAACCCTGCGGAGTAGGCTTAGAAGCTTATTTGTGAAGCAGGAATACATTGCAGCAGGTGGGAAGGGTCAGGAGGGAGGTTCAATGATGGTGGGGAGGAAAGGATTTACTAATATGCAAGGCTCTACTGAGGTTTCTTTTGGTGGTGAGGGAGCCAGGGAAGGTGAAGGTGAGCAGGCTAGATGGGGGGAAGAGAGAGTAGTGCAGGGTACCGAGGTTTATCCTATGTTTAATTGGAAGGCTACGTGGTATTGGTTGAACAGGCTTAAGCTTCCACCGAGAGTCAGAGAAACGGGGTATCGTTTCATGCAGGGTATTTTAGCATCGAGACCACAATTATTTCCCATGGGTATACTGAGGGAGGGCTTGTGTCCTAGATGTAGCATACTGGATACAGTGTATCATGCGGTTTTTCTTTGAGACACTGGGAGGGGTAAGGGCTTGGTTCAGTGGGGTTCTGCAGGGGGTGGCGGCGGGAGGTCTGTCGACACTCCGGGCTTTAAGTTTGGACGTGGAAGCATTCCCAGAGGACGTACGCAGAGCAGTGTCATATTTAGTGTTAGACTTCATACATGTATCGTGGGGTATGAGAGAAGAAAGGGGTGCCACATGCATCCAGGCATTGGCGGCGGTATTTTATAGAACGAGGTGTAGAAACCAAGTAGTATATGCAGGGAATTGGTGTAGGGCATTTTCAGAGGGATATAGGTACCTCACAGTAGGGTCTCTGAGGGGGAGGGGGGAGGTCCAGAAGGGGCTGGTCGAGGGTGGGGTCGGTGTTTCGAGTTTATGGAGAGAGTAGGTAAGTGAATGAATGAGCGCATGAATGAGGGTGTGAGTGCAGTGAGTCAGTGGAGGGGCTAGGGCGGGGGGGGGATGGGTCAGGGTGGGGAAGGAGTGTGGAGATGAATGAGCTTGGGAGGGGGGTGTCATGGGTAATGCGGGAGGTTTCTTGGTGAGGTTTCATCAGTCTTGGTAGAGCCACGGTGCAGAGTTGGACAGTTTCATCCAACTTTCCTACAGTGGGTGGGGTATTGTAGGTTCCTGTAGGTGGCTACGTCTGGGGGAATGCCTGTAAGATTACTATTTTGGTCCTTGTTTATGAAAGGCAAGTTAATGCCTCTATATATATGGGGGGATCAAGTGGTCTACATTTTGTGCCCTTAAGAATTATTTTGGTGGTTTTGTTTATGATACCAATCAACTCAATGAGGGGATAGGTATGTTTCAACTTATGTCAGTTTTCCACTGTCGTGAGGAGAGGTATGTCTTCTCTCTAGTGGATATATTGGGTATCATCAGTGCAGGGGTTGTTGAAAACACTAGGTTGGACAATAATGCGTCTCGATCGGATCCCATGGTTAGGAGCACCATTATATAGTGGTGCAGTACATCGTGTTTAGTTAGGTGAAATTATAATGTATGTAGACAGGTCCAAGTGAAGTATTTGAAGGCGGGTCTACTATTGGTATTGGAACAGTGTACTGTGTATTTATTTTATAACTTTTCTATTTGTCCTGGAGAGTGGGTTTGTAGCCCAGTAATGATACAGATTCACAGACGGGATATATATTATTGTACCATATCACGTGTTGCTAGGCATATTACCTGGTCACCATAGGGGTGCCAGGCATTATTACTAGGCATTGTGCTTATGTATTTTTTTTTCATTATCTTGTCTATGGATCTACCATACACATGTCTTCTGTCCTATTTTGTGGCAAATTTTGTGTATCTTAAGCCTTAGTGTAAATGTATTATTATAGTTCCTATATCCTGTATTTCTAATAAAATTTCTGGATATTAAATTGTGTGTTCAGACATTAGCTAATTTCTTAAGATTCAGTGTTACTGTGAAAACCTCATGAATTTTATCATGTGCTTAAAGGGATTGTCCTCCGCGCGATGGGGTTTTGTAGTGCTCCTAATTTTGTTCTTCGGTAATGGATACCACGGGGCACCCATGTGTGGGTACTGTAGATAAGGTTGTCATGGTGTTGTGCAACATGCCATTTTTTGTGTAAATAATATCAAGCAGTCGTTTTCTTTTTTATTTTTGGGGTTATATTGGGGGGGTTAGTTAGGGGGGGTTGACCACTGTGTGTGGGTGGTCGTTTTGCTGAGTGTGCCTAAGTTTAGGGTTTACAGGTTCTGTGTCCTGATGTGCTATGTATGCTCAGGTACGCCAATGGTATTCTTGCATCAGGGGAGAGGTTTAGTACCACTCTGTTGGTATGATGACTTTTTGAGGTTTAAAATGATAATTAATGTCTCCAGTGATTAGCATCTTTTGGGGTTATTGTTTTATCAGATGGAATTCGAAGCAGTCATAGGAATAGAAATATTTTGGGTTTCTTGTTCTTGTTCTCTTTGTTCTTCTTCTGTTAGGTATGACATCTTAAGTTTTTGCTCTGAATCTTGACATGCCACGTAGGTTATTATACTTAGATAAAACAAGAAAATTGGTGAAAATGTAGCGGCCAGCGTTACCAGTTACCATGATGGTTTAACCCAATACTTGAATACCCTTTCTCGTTGTCTTAATGTATAGGAATTAACGGAAATTACATTCTGAAATCTATAGAAATTCCTTGAACAAGGTTGACCTGCTGCACAACTCTCGCTCAAAGCAAAAATACGTGGAAAATTTGACCAGGAATGCATACAGAAGGATGCTAAATTCTTCCCCACCATTATAAAAAGTTTAATCTCACACTGAAAGATTGTTATCCCAGGAGGGTAGATTATGGAGAATATCCACAACCTAATGTTAAAAGTAATTCTCACGTATCTAGCATCAACTTGCAACACACTGTCCACTAGCTGCATGTGTCCACACTGTTGCATGTGTCGCATGTGTCCACACTGTTGCATGTGTCCACACTGCTGCAGGTGTCCACACTGCTGCAGGTGTCCACACTGCTGCAGGTGTCCACACTGCTGCAGGTGTCCACACTGCTGCAGGTGTTGCATGTGTCCACACTGTTGCATGTGTCCACACTGTTGCATGTGTCCACACTGCTGCATGTGTCCACACTGCTGCATGTGTCCACACTGCTGCATGTGTCCACACTGCTGCATGTGTCCACACTGCTGCATGTGTCCACACTGTTGCATGTGTCCACACTGCTGCATGTGTCACACTGCTGCATGTGTCACACTGTTGCATGTGTCCACTGTGCATGTGTCCACACTGTTGCATGTGTCCACACTGTGCATGTGTCCACACTGCTTGCATGTGTCCACACTGCTGCATGTGTCACACTGTTGCATGTGTCCAACTGCTGCATGTGTCCACACTGTTGCATGTGTCCACACTGTTGCATGTGTCCACACTGCTGCATGTGTCCACACTGCTGCATGTGTCCACACTGCTGCATGTGTCACACTGTTGCATGTGTCCACACTGCTGCATGTGTCCACACTGCTGCATGTGTCCACATGCTGCATGTGCATGTGTCCACACTGTTGCATGTGTCCACACTGTGCATGTGTCCACACTGCTGCATGTGTCCACACTGCTGCATGTGTCCACCTGTTGCATGTGTTTCACACTGCTGCATGTGTCCACAATGCTGCATGTGTCCACACTGCTGCATGTGTCCACACTGTTGCATGTGTCCACACTGCTGCATGTGTCCACACTGCTGCATGTGTCCACACTGTTGCATGTGTCCACACTGTTGCATGTGTCCACACTGCTGCATGTGTCCACACTGTTGCATGTGTCCACACTGTTGCATGTGTCCACACTGTTGCATGTGTCCACACTGTTGCATGTGTCCACACTGCTGCATGTGTCCACACTGTTGCATGTGTCCACACTGTTGCATGTGTCCACACTGCTGCATGTGTCCACACTGTTGCATGTGTCCACACTGCTGCATGTGTCCACACTGTTGCATGTGTCCACACTGTTGCATGTGTCCATACTGCTGCATGTGTCCATACTGCTGCATGTGTCCACACTGATGCATGTGTCCATATTGTTGCATGTGTCCACACTGCTGCATGTGTCCACACTGTTGCATGTGTCCATACTGCTGCATGTGTCCATACTGCTGCATGTGTCCATACTGCTGCATGTGTCCACACTGCTGCATGTGTCCACACTGCTGCATGTGTCCACACTGTTGCATGTGTCCACACCGTTGCATGTGTCCACACTGCTGCATGTGTCCACACTGCTGAATGTGTCCACACTGCTGCATGTGTCCACACTGTTGCATGCGGGAACGTGATAAACTCTACTGAACACTGGGTATAAGCACAAAATAATGAATAAGTGAACATAATTAGGTTTCCCAAGGGACGATGCAACTAATGCCTCTACCACAACTAGGAATCATCCACACGGTAAAGGAAGAAATATTGAAGAACTTGTTATAACAAAAACAATGGAGTCAAATAGTGTAATATGGAGGACCTGAATAAAGCAGATTATTGTATTCTATATAGTCACTGAAGACAGTTCTCACACAAGTGGACCAATTTAAGCATGTAAAGTCTTAAGAATGCATAGATGAACTTATCGAACTGCTATCTAGTCTTTTCAATACATTACTGCAAATGGGTGTCATGCTGGAGAAGTGTAAGCTAGTTAATATGAATCATATCTATAAAATGGGAGACAGTTTCCTTCCACACTAACAGCACCTTTCAAGGCGGGTGAAATTGCTGACCTAGAAAATGTACAGAGAACCTTCACGGCACGCATAACTGCGATAAAACACTTCAATTACTGGGAACGCTTGAAGGTCTTCAACTTGTACTCCCCAGAACGCAGGCAGGAGAGATGCACGATTATATACACTTTGAAAATCGTAGAGGGATTAGTACCAAACTTGCACACAAAAGTCACGAAAGCAAAAGACTCGGCAGACGATGCAACATTCCCCCACTGAAAAGCAGGAGTACCACTAGCACGATAAGAGAAAACACAGTAAGTGTCAGGGGCCCAAGACTGTTTAACTGCCTCCCAGCATACATAAGGGGAATTACTAATCGACCCCTGGCTGTCTTCAAGAAGGCGCTGGACAGGCACCTAAAATCAGTACCTGACCAGCTGGGCTGTGGTTCGTACGTCGGGTTGCGTTCGGCCAACAGTAACAGCCTGGTAGATCAGGCCCTGATCCACCATGAAGCCTGGTCACAGACTGGGCCGCGGGGGCGTTGACCCACGGAACCCTCTCTAGAAATACTCCAGGTATACCACTCCAGGTATACCACGTGTTGTAACAAACTTAATCATCTCATGAAGTTCCAAGAAATAATCAGACCTAAAGCCTGAACATTGTGGTCAAACATATCGGAGCCAAGCAGAGTGCTGCCATCAGCTACACTCCTCTTACAGCCAAGCAGAGTGCTGCCATCACTTACACTCCTCTTACAGCCAAGCAGAGTACTGCCATCACCTACACTCCCTTACAGCCAAGCAGAGTGCTGCCATCACCTACACTCCTCTTACAGCCAAGCAGAGTACTGCCATCACCTACACTCCTCTTACAGCCAAGCAGAGTGCTGCCATCACCTACACTCCTCTTACAGCCAAGCAGAGTGCTGCCATCACCTACCCTCCTTACAGCCAAGCAGAGCTGCCATCACCTAGCACTCCTTACAGCAAGCAGAGTCTGCCATCACCTACACTCCTCTACAGCAAGCAGAGTGCTGCATCACCTACACTCCTCTTCAAGCAGAGTGCTGCATCACCTACACTCCTCTTACAGCAAGCAGGTGCTGCCATCCCTACCTCTCTCTTCAGCCAAGCAGAGTACTGCCATCACCTACATCCTCTTACACCAAGCAAGTGCTGCCATCACCTACACTCCTCTTCAGCAAGCAGATCTGCCATCACCTACACTCCTCTTATAGCCACGAGTCTGCCATCACCTACACTCCTCTTCAGCAAGCAGAGTACTGCATCACCTACACTCTCCTTCGCCAAGCAGAGTCTGCCATCACCTACACTCCCTTACAGCCAAGCAGAGTGCTGCCATCACCTACACTCCTCTACAGCCAAGCAGAGTACTGCCATCACCTCACTCCTCTTACAGCCAAGCAGAGTCTGCCATCACCTACACTCCTCTTACAGCCAAGCGAGTGCTGCCATCACCTACACTCCTCTTACAGCCAAGCAGAGTCTGCCATCACCTACACTCCCTTCAGCCAAGCAGAGTCTGCCATCACCTCACTCCTTACAGCCAGCAGAGTACTGCCATCACCTACACTCCTCTTACAGCCAAGCAGAGTCTGCCATCACCTACACTCCTCTTACAGCCAAGCAGAGTCTGCCATCACCTACACTCTCTTACAGCCAAGCAGAGTGCTGCCATCACCTACACTCCTCTTACAGCCAAGCACAATACTGCCATCACCTACACTCCTCTTACAGCCAAGCAGAGTCTGCCATCACCTACACTCCTCTTACAGCCAAGCAGAGTCTGCCATCACCTACACTCCTCTTACAGCCAAGCAGAGTCTGCCATCACCTACACTCTCTTACAGCCAAGCAGAGTACTGCCATCACCTACACCTCTTACAGCCAAGAGAGTACTGCCATCACCTACACTCCTTACAGCAACAGAGTCTGCCATCACCTACACTCCTTACAGCCAAGCAGAGTACTGCCATCACCTACACTCCTGCCAGAGTACTGCCATCACCTACACTCCTCTTACAGCCAAGCAGAGTACTGCCATCACCTACACCCTCTTCAGCCAAGCAGAGTGCTGCCATCACCTCCACGCCAGGCTTACTCATTCTCGCCAACGTATCACTACAGGTCATACCACTAGCCAGGGCTACCCACAACAGGTCACCACCGCACTGCACACCTAATCAGCCAGCGTGCAATCTCAGCCAAGCTGCATCACCACCCTACAGCCAGCAGAGTCTGACCCCTCTACAGCCAAGCAAGTCTGCCACACTAACCTTACACAATATCACCTACTTACAGCCAAGCAGAGTCTGCCATCATAACTTACAAGAGTACTGCTCACCACCTAAGCACAGAGCTGCCATCACCTACCTCCACAGCCACAGAGTCATCACCACTCTTAGCAAAGTCTGCCATCCACACCAAGCAGAGAGCTGCCATCACCACACTCTTACAGCCAAACGCCATCACCACTCAGCCAAGCAGAGTACTGCATACCACACTCCCACACCACAGAGCTGCCATCACCACCCAACAAGATCTGCCATCACCACACTCTACAGCCACAGGTTGCACCTCCCTTACAGCCAAGCAGAGCCATCACTCACCCTCAGCCAACAGAGCTGCCATCACCTACACTCCTTCAGCCAAGCAGAGCTGCCATCACCACTCTACAGCCAAGCAGAGTCTGCCATCACCACCCTTACAGCCAAGCAGAGTACTGCCATCACCTACACTCCCTTACAGCCAAGCAGAGTCTGCCATCACCTACACTCCTCTTACAGCCAAGCAGAGTACTGCCATCACCTACACTCCTCTTACAGCCAAGCAGGTACGCATCACCTACACTCCCTTACAGCCAAGCAGAGTCTGCCATCACCTACACTCCTTACAGCCAAGCAGAGTACTGCCATCACCTACACTCCCTTACAGCCAAGCAGAGTCTGCCATCACTACACTCTCTTACAGCCAACAGATACTGCCATCACTACACTCCTGCCAAGCAGAGTCTCCATCACCTACACCCCTTACGCCAAGCAGAGTCTGCCATCACCTACACCTCTTACAGCCAACAGGTCTCCATCACCTACACTCCTCTTACAGCAAGCAGAGTACTGCCACACCTACACTTTCAGCCAAATGCACACACACTCTCTACAGCACAGAGTACTGCCATCCTACACCCTTACAGCCAAGCAGAGTCTGCCATCACCTACCTTTACAGCAGCAGATACTGCCATCACCACACTCCTCTTACAGCCAAGCAGAGTACTGCCATCACCTACACTTTACAGCCACAGGTACTGCCATCACCACACTCCTTACAGCACGAGGCTGCATCACCTCACCTCTTACAGCAACAGAGTACTGCCATCACCTACACTCTCTTACAGCCAACAGAGTACTGCCATCACCACACTCCTCTTACAGCCAAGGAGTTACAGCCAAGCAGAGTCTGCCATCACCTACATCCTCTTACAGCCAAGCAGAGTACTGCCATCACCTACACTCCTCTTACAGCCAAGCAGAGTGCTGCCATCACCTACACTCCCTTACAGCCAAGCAGAGTACTGCCATCACCTACACTCCTCTTACAGCCAAGCAGAGTGCTGCCATCACCTACACTCCTCTTACAGCCAAGCAGAGTACTGCCATCACCTACACTCCTCTTACAGCCAAGCAGAGTACTGCCATCACCTACACTCCTCTTACAGCACAGGCAGCATCCGTCTCCATCCACTTTGTATATTTAATGTTCATTTTGTTCTGTATTAGAATGATAAAGGCCCTGGGGCGAAAAGTCTCCCCAGTAAATGATGATAATAATAATAATAATAATATCTTTGTTTACTACAAGTACATGTACAAGGTATACAGGCCTAGCTGACATCAATGACATACTATCATATAGAAAGCCAGGATGCGACCCACACCAGTCCACTAACACCCAGGTACCCATTTTAAACTGATGGGTGAACAGGAACAGCAGGTGTCTTATGGAAACACGTCCCTAATGTTTTTCAGCCGTACCGGAGGAGATTCGATCTCAGGACCTCGGAGTGTGAGCTGAGAGCGCTAGCGATCGAGCTACGGGATCAAATATGTATGTCCCATTTGCATACTGCGAGACATTCCTGGCACGAGGGACTTAAAGATATTTATTGCTTCATCGACACATCAAATCCCTTAAGATATATTTGCCGTGTGCCATTCATACTTTCCATTTTACATTTATAAGATCGTCAATCTACATCAACTCGTCAATGGTGAAAGGCTTCTCATAAGACTCCATAATAACTCCACAACATCAACCTCATTAAAGTCTGCAGGAAAATCATTGACATGTTATGGACTCACTTTCTTCCGATAATTGTTCCGATCATTGTTCCGATCATTGTTCCGATCATTGTTCCGATCATTGTTCCGATCATTGTTCCGATCATTGTTCCGATCATTGTTCCGATCATTGTTCCGATCATTGTTCTGTGACTATCTACCAACTTCAATGATGATTTTAATGGCATCAAGGATACATTTTCCTTCAGAATTTGTTGATAGTTGGCTTATCCACTTCAGCAGTGTCTTCAATGAGTTTTATGAAGGTTTCTTTTGAATAAATTGATATGAATAATTTAATAATAAACTGATCCATTACACAAATAGCCACACATAGAAGACTCAGACTTATGACGACTTTTTCGTACAACACAACAGCACCAAAATCAGTACTAGCAGACAATACCACGGTAGGGTTCGAACCCGCGGTCAGAGAGTGGCTTACGCGACGGTCTGGAGTTTTGAGACTCTCTGGTTCGAACCCCACCCGTGGTATGGTTTGTTTGCAATCGTGTCATTACGATTTCGTGAGTTAGTAGTAGCAGCCTCGCCACTCAATACTTGGGCCAAATACTGTATTAAGAAGAAGAAATATAATCATCCCATAAAAACTATTGTTATATGTCGACTTAAAAGGCCTAACACACATCACTGTTCGATGAACTCTCGCATCAAGGAATAAATACAGAATATTCAACTGGTTACTATCCTATCTCACCAAGAGAACATCCAAAGATTTCCTACAAGGTAACTTCTAACATGACATTAACATTAACACTGCGGTGCCACGAAGATCAATTCTCAGCTTAGAACCTCTTCACAGTGTTTCTTTTCGACATTCCAGAAACGTAACCAGCACGCATTTCTGTGTACTGTGCACGAATGGGGACCTGCAAATCAGCATTGACCAAATGTACTTCCAAGACATCACAAAAAAGAAAGAAAAATAGAATTCAGCAACTGCCTACAAACACCAATGGAAAAACTAACGTCAAACATGAAATGTTAAACAAATACCTGGTAATATATGTTGACGTGTTCGTCCTCACCAGGGAAGTCCACATCACACCCCTCCAACACACTGCAGAGTCGACGCTAGTGCCCAGTCGTGTTATTACGAGTTCATGAGTCAAGAAAAGAATTCTGGTTTCCTGTACTGAGCTACAGATAGACTTTGTCCCTTCATGAAGTCTGAATATTGTTGTTTACATTATTGCTACGCGTACGTCATCCACAATAATTTGATCAACAATTTGTTTACTGACGAGATTCAACAAATCATCACTTTGCTGTGTAAATGTGTTACCAAAATAAGTGAAAACTTTCATCGATAATTACTAATTACATTTATGGCTATTACTTTACAATGTTGCTCATATCCTGTTTGATATAACGTTAATGGATTGCTTCTTTCAAATGTTGTTCTCATTATCCTGTTTGGAGTGAGAATGTTGCTTCTCATTATCCTGTTTGAGTGAGAATGTTGCTTCTCATTATCCTGTTTGAGTGAGAATGTTGCTTCTCATTATCCTGTTTGAGTGAGAATGTTGCTTCTCATTATCCTGTTTGAGTGAGAATGTTGCTTCTCATTATCCTGTTTGAGTGAGAATGTTGCTTCACACTCGTCATTCTTCCAAACTCTGCTACAAATGATTGTCCAACGACTGAAATAATTTGGATTTTGCAAGAGACCTATTGCACCTTCGATTCCTTTCATGACAGCATTGTTTTGTTCATGTGCAGTAGCAACAGCAGCAACAACAGTAGCAACAGCAGCAACAATAACAGTAGTAGCAGCAGTAGCAGCAACAGCAGCAGTAGCAGCAGCAGTAACAACGGCAGCAGTAACAACAGCAGCAGCAGCAAAAATTGTAGCAGCAGCAGGAACCGCATCAGCAGTAGCATCAACAGTAGCAGTAGAAGCAGCAGTAACAGCAACAGTAGCATCAGTAGTAGTAGTAGCAGCAGCAGTAACAACAGTTGCATCAGCAGCAACAGTAACAGTAGTAGCAAGAACAGTAGCAGCAGTAACAGCAGCAGCAACAACAGTAGCAGCCCCAGAAACAGCAACAACATTAGCTACAACAGTAACAGAAGCAACATCAACAGAAACAACAATAACAGTAGCAGCAATAACAGCATCTGCAGAAACAACAACAATATCAGCAACATCAGCAGGATCAGAAGCAACAACAGTAGCAGCAATAGCAGCAGCAACAACAACAGCGACAGTAGAAGCAACAATAACAGTAACAACAAAAGCAGCAGGAGCAGCAACAGGAGTAGCAGCAACAACACTAATAGCAGCAGTAGCAGCAGAAGCAGCAACAACAGCAACATCATCAGCAACAACAGCAGCAGTAACAGCAGCAGTAACAACATCAGTAACAGCAGGAGTAACAGCAGGAGTAACAGCAGCAGTAACAGCAGGAGCTGGTCTTTTAGTGCTTAACTGAGTCAGTTAATCAGTCTAATGCTACTAGCCTTAATACTCTACTTACCTTTGTGTATTATGCAAGCAGCAGGAGACGGGCGTATAGTCTGCTGAAGAGGACCATCAGTGTAAGCACGGTGCTCACCGGGCCGCAAGGTACCGCGGCCCACACAATACTTTCTTCCACTGCTATCTTAAGGTCCAGTGGATTCTCATTGTTCGTGTTAGTGAGGAGCGACGGACATCAAGGACAGACGTACTGTATATATTAGAGATATTCAGTTTGGCTGACATTTGTGAGTATATATATATATATATATATCTATATATATATATATATGTGTGTGTGTGTGTGTGTGTGTGTACT
This sequence comes from Cherax destructor, assembly GCA_009830355.1. Taxonomy (NCBI): domain Eukaryota; kingdom Metazoa; phylum Arthropoda; class Malacostraca; order Decapoda; family Parastacidae; genus Cherax; species Cherax destructor. The sequence goes on along the minus strand of WNWK01007289.1, from coordinate 16,802 downwards.
CGCCTAGTTGTGGTTGCAGGGGTCGAGTCATAGCTCCTGGCCCCGCCTCTTCACTGGCCGCTACTAGGTCACTATCCCTGTTCCAAGAGCCTTATCGTATTTCTTCTTAAAGCTATGTATGGATCCTGCCTCCACTATTCACTCTCAAGATTGATCCACTTTCTGACAACTCTAAGGCTGAAGAAATACTTCCTAACATCCCTATAAATCCTCTGAGTTTACAACCTCCAGTTTTAACATTCTGGTCCTGTCCACTTTGTAAATTCCTCTCAGTATTTCATAAGTCGTTGTCATGTCCTCCCTATCCTCCAGTGTCATCAGGTTGAGTTACCTTAACCTCTCCTCATGGAACTAGTCTTGTTGGAAACATTTGCATTTTATCTAATTTCTCGACGTGCTTGACAAGATGTTGGTTCCATACTGGTGCTGCTGATCCAACATGGTCCTGACGAACACTGTGTACAGTGTCGTGAATGACTCCTTACACAGATGTCGAAAACTATTCTTAGGTTTGTCTGGCGCCCATATGCTGCAGCAGTTATTTGGTTAGATGCTCGGCATGATACTCACCCCAAGATACCTTTCCTTGAGTGAGGTTTGCAGCCTTTTACCCCCGAGCCTGTACTCCGTGTGCGGCCTTCTTTGTCCTTCCTCAAGCTTCACGACATTACACTTGATGGAGTTAAACTCCAGGCACCATTTCTCACACTAGGTTTGCAGTCTGTCCAGATCCCTTTGCAGTCTTTTCTGATACTTGTCTGCTTGTATTCTCATCATTAGTTTCACGTCGCCTACGAATAGGGAAACCTCTGAATCCATCCCTTCCATCATGTCATTCACATGTACAAGAAACAGCGCCGGTCCTAGGATTGACCCTTGTGGAACCCCATTCGACACATACACGCACTCTGACACCCCTTCACCTACCAGCACTCATTGTTTCTTCCTGTCAGGTATTATTGCAGTGCTTTTTCTTTTATTCCTGCTTGCTACCATCGCTTTTGTACCTGTCTCCTGTACGGTACTGTGTCAAAACCATTCTTACAGTCCAATAAAATGCAATCTACCCATCCCTCTCTCTACCCTGTTTTATTTCTGTTACCATGTCGTAGAACTCAAGTAGATTTGTAACTCAGGATTTTTCATCACCGAAGCCGTGCTGGTTTTCTATATGCTATACCACTCTTCTGATAATTTTTTTCCATGGCTTTACATGCTATACATGTCAGTGGCACTGGTCTGTAGTTTAATGCTGCTTGTTTGTTTCCTTTATTAAATTTTGGGACTACATTTGCTGTCTTCTATACCTCTGGCAGTTGCCCTGTTTCGATAGATTTGTTAAGATTGTTGTTAACGGTACACACAGTGCCTCTCTCAGGACGTTATAGTTTCTGGGCCCACAGCCTCGAGGTATCTAATTCACCTAGCAGTTCCTTCACTTCCTCCTCGGTAGTGTGTACTGTATCTAGCACTTGCTGGTGTTCTCCACGGTTTGTTGAAAGCCTTTCTCTCTCCTCTGAGAATACCTCCCTAAAACTCGTGCTGAGTTCTTTACATACTTCCTGGTCATTCCTAGTGAACTCCTGTCTTTCCTTCCACAGCCTGATTGCCTGGCTCTTGACTGCTATTTTCCTCCTGATGTGGCTATATAACAACTTTGTGTCAGATTTGTCTTTCGATGCTCTTTCATTCTAATGTTGCCGCTGGACCTCCCTCCTTATCCCTACATATTCGTTTCTGACTTTTTGGCTAATCTCCTCCTGAGTCCTTTGCCTTCTATAATTTTTCCATGCTTTGGTCCATTTGGTTTTGGCCTTTCTACACCTCTAGGTGAACCATAGGCTCACACTGATCTTCCTCTTGTTTGTATTGCACTCTGTGGCCACGTCATCCATTAACTGTCTTTCCTTCTAGTTCTCTTCTACACTCCACCTCATACTGGAAATGTCTCATGTCTGTGTACTCTCCTCTATTGAAGTTTGGCTTCTTCCCTCCTCCCCATGCTGTTTCACTCTCCAGTGTTAATTCTACAAGGTGTTCGAGACTAAGGACCACTGGCACCGAGTGGCCTTTTAAGTGTAATACCACCTATGCTGGAACTGCTTAAGGTGAATACGAGGTCCAGTTTTGCTGGCTCATCCTATCCTTTCTCTCTGAAGTTTTCCATTTCCTCCTCCAGTATGTTAGCTCTCCACGTTTCTGGTCCCCCATATGGCTCCAGGTTTTCCCAGTCAATCTCCTTGTGGTTAACCCCCTCCCGGTAACTTTACCCTGCTTATGTGAGCCCTTCTGGCTACCTCAAGTCACTGTATCCACCATTGCTCTGTTGCTCTCATCATACTTTTGAATTGGCCTGTTGATATTCAGTGGAATGTTTTTATATCACTGCTATCACCCCATTGGGCCCCCTGGTCGGAAGTGTTCCGTCTGTGTAGTTATCTGCTTTCCCTCTGTCCACTCCTCCCATCTCCTCGAAACTCCACAGGTTTCTGATGGGCAGTGCATCCCCTACCCCCCTCAGTCTTTCCTCAGGATCTGATAGCCAGTCGGGAAGATCGTGAACATTATCATCTTCGTAAGATTTGTTTCTGTTCATGCTTTTCTGTGTTCATACTACTCCTCACTCTTATTTCTTATTCCATCAGCGTTGGCATACCATACCTTCAGCGACTTTTCCAATACTGCATTCTGATTTATAGGTCCTTATTTCTCTGGTGGTCGGGGGGGAGGGAGGGGGTTAGTGCGAGTTGAGGGTATGAAAGCCATGGGGGGATTTTATGAGAGGCTGCTGTGATGGTGGCACTAGTGCTGTGATGGTGGCACTAGTGCTGGGAAGGGGGAATTGGAGACAAAAAGTGAGGAGTATGGTTTGTTTTTGTATTGTATATCATTCTAGTACAACTTGTTTTGGGTGGTTGTGTTTGGTTGGGAGAGAGGTCAAGGGGTAGGTTCTGTGGGTGGTTGTGTTTGGTTGGGAGAGAGGTCAAGGGGTAGGTTCTGTGGGTGGTTGTGTTTGGTTGGGAGAGAGGTCAAGGGATAGGTTCTGTGGGTGGTTGTGTTTGGTTGGGAGAGAGGTCAAGGGGTAGGTTCTGTGGGTGGTTGTGTTTGGCAGTCTTCCCAAGGCAGAGTTACCACGCCTGTCGATGCCTGCCCTGTCTCTCCTTCCTGCCTCTGTCGTCTCTGTGGTCTCTGTCTCAGGTGCTGCTACTCATTTCTTGTTCGGTCGAGGTACAACTGGTTGAATTTTAGTGTCCCTTAATAGTGGTTTCTGCTGCATGAGTGAGAGTTTTTTTTTTTGTGTGTGTGTGTGTGTGTACTTACCTAGTTGTGGTTGCAGGGGTCGAGTCATAGCTCCTGGCGCGCGTGTGTGTGTGTCCACCTAGTTGTGGTTGCAGGGGTCGAGTCATAGCTCCCGGCCCCGCCCCTTCGCTAGCTGCTAATAGGTCACTCTCTCCCCGTTCCTAGAGCCTTATCATACCTCTTCTTAAAGCTATGTATGGAACTTGCCTCCACTACCTCACTCTGAAGATTATTCCACTTTCTGACAACTCTAAGGCTAAATAAATACTTCCTAACATCCCTGCGACTCATCTGGTTTTCAACTTCCAGTTGAAGCCTCTTGTTCCTGTATCCATCTCTGAAACATTTTAGCCCTGTCTATCATGTCAATTCCTCTCAGTATTCTATACGTCGTTATGTCTCCTCTATTCTTTCTATCTTCCAATGTCGTCAGGTCGATTTCCCTAACCTTCTCCTCGTAGGACAAACCCCTTAGCTCTGGGACTAGTCTTGTTGCAAACCTTTGCAACAAGACTGGTGCTGCATACTCTAATATGGGCCTGACGTACACGGTGTACAAAGTCTTGAACGATTCCATTACTCAGGTGTCGAAACGCTATTCTTAGGTTTGCCAGGCGCCCATATGCTGCAGCAGTTATCTGGTTGATGTGTGCCTCAAGAGATGTGCTTGGTATTATACTTACCCCAAGATCCTGTTTCCTGTGTGAGGTTTGCAGTCTTTGGTTCCCTAGCCTGTACTTTTTCTGAGGTCTTCTTTGTCCTTCCCCAACATTCATGATTTTGCACCTGGTGGGGTTTAACTCCAGGAGCCAGTTGCTGGACCAGGCTTGCCCTCTACTGTTTTAATCTTTCTCATTAATTTTACATCATCTATAAACAGACACACGTGGAACTTGATCCTTCTAGTAAATCGTTCAAATACAGGGTGGGCCAAAAGTAGGATTAGACTTAGTAGGTATGGCACTTAACTCCTGCAACTGCTCGGCATTTTCTCACTTCCAGTACTATACTACTTTAGTATTGGAATAATGGTCTGGAACTATGATTTGGATAAATTAAATCGAAAACGTGAACAAATAGTGAAACAACTGTAAGCCTATTTTTAGCTCACCCTGTATATTTGGAACAGTAGTAGTCCTAGTAGTGATCCTTGAGGAACCAGACTTATCCCTCACTGTCACTCTTTCATTCAGGTAATCGCTCACCCACTGGAACCCTCTACCTTTTAACACTGTATCTTCCTCTAGTTTCTAAAGTAATCTCTAGTGTGGTGCTGTATCAAATATTTTCGTGCAGTCCAAGAAGGTGCAGTGTGCCCAGCACTCTCTTGTATTATCCCAGTGACTCATATTGAACAACTCACAAACAACCCGCACGTAAGTTTGTCTCCTGAGTGCGGGTTATTTGCCTATTGTTCCAGTCACAGCCTTTTATTGTTTACTGAACTAGTGCAAATTTGTGAAACAGAATTGTCCGTCCCTAGATCCATGCTGGTTCTCTGTAATGAACCTCCTTCCCTCCTGATTGGATGTGCTTCCTGCGTTGCTAGTTTATAGTGCACTCCAGTCTCATCCTGTGAATGGTAGTGCAATTAACAACATTACAGATGTCATAATGTGTCTTGCTCAGACCCCACCCAGCATAGTAAAATAAAAGTCCCAGTCATTTCGTATATTACAATTACATCACATAGTTCATATCGTCTCAAAAAGTATCACATTACTGCTATAAAAATAGTTAATTTTGGGTTACAGTCTAACCTACAAGTCATTTCATTTATCTTGTTGACACAAAATAAGGTTAAACTCTCAAGGTCTCAGATCTTATCATGACCACAGGAGATGTTTGTCATATCTAGTTAGGTATGCATGTAGGTGTCCCTTTGTGTCTCAAGGTTTCCTTCGCCACCTTTGATAATCTCACTTACCATTTCTTTCTTCTTTGCCTTCCTAACCTGTTGACCAAAAGTGGGTTGCTTATATCCTTTCCCTTTTTGATTTATGTCTTTCTCTCTCTGGTTTCTCTTGCTGGTTGACTACTGAGCCTTCCTACTTCTTGCCATATTTAATTTTATAGTTCCTTCTCCCTCTTTCCTATCTCTTTCTTGTCTGCTTCAGTTTCAACCATCAGTTTTCTCTCTCTTTCTTGTACCTCCACTTTAAGTCTGATTATTTTATCATCACCCTTCCTCTCGTCATCACTTATTCTTTTCTCTAATTTCTCAGGCATCTTTCTTCAGATCCCAAAGACTGATCCCCCTTTGACTCCATTCGTTTCTTAATTCTTTTCATCAGTCCTGCGATGTGTGCTCTTAAATTATTGGTTATCCCCTTTTTCTTCAGTGTTTCTTTACACAGCTGTGGAATATTTTCTTGTACTCTCTTCACTCTTCGTAATCGCCTGTTTCTTGTGTTCGTGGGAACTGACGAAGTTGACCATGATGTAACCCAATGTTGGGGTTGGATTCGTGTGTTGTGGGTTGAAGTTTCACGTGTAGATTACAATGGTTTGTGTTGGTTGGAGAGATTGTATGTAGATCAGATGTTTGTATCGGATGAATTGATTGTTCGTTGACATCGTATATGCATTTTGGTTTGGAATGTGTAGGTTGGCGTGATATGTGTGGGTCAGTGTTATATGTGAGCTGAGGAGTTTGTCCTAGGAGTTGGTTATACCACGCGGTTTTGTCCAAGGGTGGTTATACCACGCGGTTTTGTCCAAGGGTGGTTATACCGGGTGGTTATACCACTAAACAAGGTGGGATTCATGGGATGGTATATTGAGTGTGGTGTGTGTGTGTGTACTCACCTAATTGTACTCATCTAATTGTGGTTGCAGGGGTCGAGTCTTAGCTCCTGGCCCCGCCTCTTCACTGACCGCTACTAGGTCCTCTCTCTCCCTGCTCCATGAGCTTTATCATAACTCTTCTTAAAGCTATGTATGGTTCCTGCCTCCACTACATCACTTGCTAGACTATTCCACTTCCTGACAACTCTATGACTGACGAAATACTTCCTAACATCCATTTGACTCGTCTGAGTCTTCAACTTCCAGTTGTGACCCCTTGTTTCTGTGTCCCTCTCTGGAACATCCTGTCTCTGTCCACCTTATCTATTCCTCGCAGTATTTTATATGTCGTTATCATGTCTCCCTAACCCTCCTGTCCTTTAGTGTCGTCAGGCCGATTTCCCTTAACCTTTCTTCATAGGACAATCCCCTTAGCTCTGGGACTATTCTTGTTGCAAACCTTTGCACTTTCTCTAATTTCTTGACGTGCTTGACCAGGTGTGGGTTCCAAACTGGTGCTGCATACTCCAGTATGGGCCTGACGTATATGGTGTACAGAGTCTTGAATGATTCCTTAGTGAGGTATTGGAACGCTATTCTTAAGTTTGCCAGCCGCCCGTATGCTGCAGCAGTTATCTGATTGATGTGTGCCTCAGGAGATGTGCTCGGTATTATACTCACCCCAAGATCTTTTTCCTTGAGTAAGGTTTGCAGTCTTTGGCCACCTAGACTATACTCTTTCTGCGGTCTTCTTTGCCCTTCCCCGATCTCCATGACTTTACATTTGGCAGGGTTAAATTCAAGGAGCCAGTTACTGGACCAGGCTTGTAGCCTGTCCAGGTCTCTTTGTAGTCCTGCCTGATCCTCGACTGATTTAATTCTTCTCATTAACTTCACATCATCTGCAAACAGGGACACTTCTGAGTCTATCCCTTCCGTTATGTCATTCACATAAACCAAAAACAGTACAGGTCCTAGGACTGACCCTTATGGAACCCCACTCGTCACAGGTGCCCACTCTGACACCTCGTCACGTACCATGACTCGTTGTTGCCTCCCTGTCAGATATTCTCTGATCCATTGCAGTGCCTTTCCTGTTACGTGTGCCTGATCCTCTAGCTTTTGCATTAACCTCTTGTGAGGAACTGTGTCGAACGCCTTCTTGCAGTCCAAGAAAATGCAGTCTATCCACCCTCTCTCTCGTGTCTTACTTCTGTTACCTTGTCATAAAACTCCAGTAGGTTTGTGACACAGGATTTTCCTTCCCTGAAACCGTGCTGGTTGTCGTTTATAAGCTTGTGTCTTTCTAGGTGCTCCACAACTCTCCTCCTGATGTCTTCTCCATGACTTTGCATACTATACATGTCAGTGACACAGGTCTGTAGTTTAATGCCTCGTGTCTGTCTCCTTTCTTAAAATTGGGACTACATTTGCCATCTTCCACGCCTCAGGTAGTTGCCCAGTTTCAATGGATGTGTTGAAGATTTTTGTTAGTGGCACACACAACATCTCTGCTCCCTCTCTAAGGACCCACGGAGAAATGTTGTCCGGTCCCACCGCTTTTGAAGTATCGAGTTCACATAGCAGCTTCTTCACCTCCTCCTCGGTGTGTGTATTTCATCCAGCACTTGTTGGTATACCTCCCTATTCTGAATTCCTGGAGTCCTTCCTGTCTCCTCTGTAAATACTTCTTTAAATCTCATGTTGAGCTCCTCACATACCTCTTGGTCGTTTCTTGTGAACTCCCACCTTCCTTCCTCAGCCTGATTACCTGGTCCTTGACTGTTGTTTTCCTCCTGATGTGGCTATACAACAGCCGCGTCAGACTTGACTTTTGATGCTATATCATTTGCATATTGTCGCTGAGCCTCCTTCTTACCTGTGCATATTCGTTTCTGGCTCTTCGGCTAATCTCTTTATTTTCCTGGGTCCTTTGTCTTCTGTACTTTTCCATTCTCTATTACACTTAGTTTTTGCCTCCCTACACTTCTGGGTGAACCAAGGACTCGTTCTGGTCTTCCCATTACTTCTGTTTTCCTTGGGGACAAACCTCTCCTCTGCCTCTTTGCATTTGGTTGTCACATGTTACGGCCCCCTACCTAACAATGGTAGTTAGGTAATTACCTCACCGGCCGGCAGTCAAGGGGTTACGTCATCATACGTGATGTTTGACTGCCGGGCCGGCTTGACTGACAGTGTCATCGAGACTCTCCCCTAGTCAACACTGGACAGTGCTAACGAGACTCTCCCCTATACAACACTGGAGAGTTCACTAGCTCCCTGATACACCTGGGAGTGTTCAACAGACAGACCTGGAGATTGACTCTTCGTGCTGGTGACGGCCTTAGACTATCTACTGGCTTATTCACCGTACCGACTGTGTTCCTGAGACTATGTACCTGAAAATGGACTGTTGTACCTGAACTTATGTACCTGAAATTGTGTGACACTGGTAACAGGTGGTGTCTTGTGTGACACTGGTAACAGGTGGTGTCTTGTGTGACACTGGTAACAGGTGGTGTCTTGTGTGACACTGGTAACAGGTGGTGTCTTGTGTGACACTGGTAACAGGTGGTGTCTTGTGTGACACTGGTAACAGGTGGTGTCTTGTGTGACACTGGTAACAGGTGGTGTCTTGTGTGACACTGGTAACAGGTGGTGTCTTGTGTGACACTGGTAACAGGTGGTGTCTTGTGTGACACTGGTAACAGGTGGTGTCTTGTGTGACACTATGTGGTGTCAGGTATTTAGTGGTGTAGTCAGAGTTTGTGACGATGGCACGACACAGGTTGAGTCGTGTATTTGATGTGTGTCATAACGCGGTGCAAAGGCTTTACTTGAGAATGTGTTCATGTTACAGGGGGCGTGTCGTGAGACACAGAGACGGTGTCGTGTGACACAGGGAAGGTGTCTTATGTGCACAGAGAGAAGGGTGTCGTGTGACACAGAAGAGAAGGCGTGTCGGGTGACACCGGGGGCGTGTCATGTGACACAGAGAACGGGTGTCATGGGACCCCGTGAGAAGGCGTGCCATAAGACAGAGACAAGGGTGTCTGAGGACACGGTGGAGAAGGAGTTTCATGACAAGGTGTGGTAGTGTCCTGCGTGACACTAGAAGATGGCAGCGACTTGACACTACACCGAATACTTGATTTTACTTGTGACTTTTATCTTGTACTGTGATTTTGTGTAAATAGGTTTTTACAGATTATTAGATTATATGTTTTTATTCAGATTATATGCTTTTATATTAATAATATATATTTAATATAATAAAAATCTGAAAAACGATATTTTACTCAGTATCCCAAACAGTCGTTTCTTTTACTGGTTTTCCTGCCAATTCTCTCTCCCACTGAACGTCTTGTAGGAAGTTCCTCATGCATGTGTAGTCCCCCCTTTTGTAGTTTCGTTTCTCCCTTCCTATTCCTGATCCCCTCTCCACTTGTAGCTCAACTATATAATCAAAACACAGAACCAAATGATCACTAGCTCCAAGGGGCCTTTCATACGTGATATCCTCGATGTCCGAACTATTCAAGGTGAATACTAGGTCCAGTCTTGCTGGATCATCCCCACCTCTCTCTCTGGTAGTGTCTCTAACATGTTGATGTGTGTGTGTGTGTGTGTGTGTGTGTGTGTGTGTGTGTGTGTGTGTGTGTGTGTGAGTTGCGTGCAGGCTGGATTGGTCAGGTGTGGAGTGTAGACAGTGTGACAGACACAACCCAACACTGGCCAGCAGAGCCACAGTAGTTCTCAGACACTGTGGAGGATGGGTTGTCTTCCTCAACACAGTCATGGTGCTACAACTTTCTTACATACCTTCCAGTCAGTGACCCTCTCTGATGTCGATCAGTGACCCCTCTGATGTCGATCAGTGACCCTCTCTGATGTCGATCAGTGACCCTCTCTGATGTCGATCAGTGACCCTCTCTGATGTCGATCAGTGACCCTTCTGATGTCGATCAGTGACCTCTCTGATGTCGATCAGTGACCCTCTCTGATGTCGATCAGTGACCCTCTCTGATGTCGATCAGTTACCCTCTCTGATGTCGATCAGTGACCTCTCTGATGTCGATCAGTGACCCTCTCTGATGTCGATCAGTGACCCTCTCTGATGTCGATCAGTGACCCTCTCTGATGTCGATCAGTGACCCTCTCTGATGTCGATCAGTGACCCTCTCTGATGTCGATCAGTTACCCTCTCTGATGTCGATCAGTTACCCTCTCTGATGTCGATCAGTGACCCTCTCTGATGTCGATCAGTGACCCTCTCTGATGTCGATCAGTGACCCTTTTGATGTCGATCAGTTACCCTCTCTGATGTCGATCAGTTACCCTCTCTGATGTCGATCAGTTACCCTCTCTGATGTCGATCAGTTACCCTCTCTGATGTCGATCAGTTACCCTCTCTGATGTCGATCAGTTACCCTCTCTGATGTCGATCAGTTACCCTCTCTGATGGCAATCAGAGACAAATTAGGAAGAGAGTTGTCTTACTCCAGAACACTCGTAAGCAGTTCTAAGTCTGCTTGTCGTTGTAGATCAGAGATCTCAGTAAATCTATCTGCTTGTCGTTGTAGATCAGTAAACTTGTCTCCACGGGACAATAAACCGAGTGCAGTAACCTCTTTGTTTTTTCCAATGACTTATTTCTAATTTCACTTTGGTTATTTTAAGCGCTTCTTCAGCGTTTATACTTTATTTTCTTGTCCATAAACTTTCCTCACAGTTATTACAATATTCCATAACATTCATGGAGCTTCCAGTGTTGGCGCTCACTCTCAATGGATTACCTTTTAATCTCGTGTCTTCCTCTAGTTCCTGAACTAATCTCTAGTGTGGTGCTGTATCATGTTATCCTGCAGTCCAAGAAGGTGCCCCGGTGGCCTGGTGGCTAAAGCTCTCGCTTCACACATGGAGGGCCCGGGGTCGATTCCCGGCGGGGTGGAAACATTTCGACTCGTTTCCTTACACCTGTTGTCCTGTTCACCTAGCAGCAAATAGGTACCTGGGTGTTAGTCGACTGGTGTGGGTCGCATCCTGGGGGACAAGATTGAGGACCACAATGGAAATAAGACAGACAGTCCTCGATGACGCACTGACTTTCTTGGGTTATCCTGGGTGGCTAACCCTCCGGGGTTAAAAATCCGAACAAAATCTTATCTCACTCTGCCCAGCACCGTCTTGTTTCATCTCCGTGACACTGATACAGTGTGTTGGTTCTCCCTCTCAATGGATAACTCTCTCATTGTTAAATTTCAGTAGTTATGAGGCACTAAGAACCAATGGAATACAATGTAAATAACAAAGCTGCTGACCGTATGTGTGCCTGGTACAAAGCCTTTCTACACGTGTGTGTACTCACATATTTGTACTCATTTGTGGTTGCAGGTGTCGATTCTCAGCTCCTGGCCCCGCCTCTTCGCTGGTCGCTACTAGGTCCACTCTCCCTGCTCCAAGAGCTTTATTGTACCTCTTCTTAAAGCTATGTAAGGTTCCTGCCTTCACTACATCACTCTCCAGATTGTTCCACTGAATAAAGAAATACTTCCTAACATCCCTGTGACTCAGAGTTTTCAACTTCCAACTGTGACCCCTTGTTGCTGGGTCACATCTCTGAAACATTCTGTCCCTATCCACCTTGTCAATTCCTCTCAGTATTTTATATTTCGTTATCATATCCCCCTCCCTGTCCCTCCAGTCCACCAATGTCGTCATTTTTTGTGTGTGTACTCACCTAGTTGTAGTTGCAGGGGGTCGAGTCACAGCTCCTGGCGTGTGTGTTTGTGTGTATCTGTGGAGTGTGTGTAGTGTACTCACCTATTTGTGGTTTCAGGGGTCGATACATAGCTCCTGGCCCCGTGTGTGTGCGCGCGCGCGAGTGTGTGTGTGTAGTTGTGTACTCACCTATTTGTAGTAGCAGGGATCGAGACATAGCTCCTGGCCCCGTGTGTGTGTGTGTGTGTGTGTGTGTGTGGTTGGAGGTGTGTGTGTGGTGTGAGTGTGTCTTGTGTGTGTGTGTGTGAGATTGTGTGTGCGTGTGTGTGTGTGTGTGTGTTGTGTCTGTGTGTGTGTATGTTGTGTGTGTGGTGTGTGTGTTTCTGTCTGTCATTCTGATTTGTGAGTGTGTGCTCTGTTGATGTGTTGTTGTGTGTGTGTGATGTGTGTGTCTGTGTACCTCCTAATTATACTCACCTAATTGTGTGCAGGGTCCTGAGATCAGCTCCTGGCCCCTGCCTTTCGTGTCTGCTCTGGGTCTCTGTCTCTCCTGTCCATGAGCTTTATCATACCTGTCTTAAAACTATTTGGTTCCTGCTCTAACTATTCTTTCTTAGTCCATTCCCTAATCCTGACACTCTGTGGCTGAAGAAATGTGTCCTCCTGGCATCCAACTTTGACTCATCTGAGTCTTCAGTTTTCCATTGTGCTCCTTGTTTCTGTGTTCCTCTTGAAACAACCTGTCACTATCTACCTTGTCAATTCCGCAGTTTTTGTATGTCGTTATCATGATCTCCTCTGACCCTTCTTTCCTCCATGGTGTTCGGTCCTATTTCTCAATCTTTCTTCATAAGACAGACCCTGAGTTGTGGAACTAACCTTTCGCAAACCTTGTGTGTGTGTTGTGTGTGTGTATGTGTGTGTGTGTGTTGAGGTGTGTGTGTGTGTGAGGTGTGTGTGTGTGTGGTGTGTGTGTGTGTGTGTGTGTGTGTGTTGTGTGTGTGTGTGTATGTGTGTGTGTGTGTGTGTGTGTGTGTGTGTAGTGTGTGTGTCTGTGTGTGTGTGTGTGTGTGTGAGAGTGTGTGTGTGTGTGTGTGTGTGTCTGTATGTCTGTGTGTGTGTGTATGTGTGAGTGTGTGTATGTGTGTGTGTGTGTGTGTGTGTGTGTGTGTGTGTGAGGTGTGTGGTGTGTGTGTGTGTGTGTGTGTGTGTGTGTTGCAAGGCAAACACTAACCCTCCATCCCATAACTCTGGAACGGCCGAAAAATCTGAGCGCTTCCACTCGATATAACCGGACAGTATATTACAGTGGCAGCCCCAACAAATGCTGAACTTTTTAACCAGAGCCACTGACTTTTTCTATTTTTTCTGCAACTGTATATCCTTTATTGGCAATCATAGTATTTTCATCTATGTGTCGATTGACATTATAGCATCAACACCATTTTTCATCCATTGAACAAAGATGAAAAAAAATATTATAGTAAAATGCAGATAAATGGGCTTATTACCAATGTCTGGTGGCTCACTCTCACTGCCTGGTGGCTCACTATCACTAGCACTGCCTGGAGGCTCACTATCATCACTATCACTGCCTGGTGGCTCACTATCATCACTATCACTGCCTGGTGACTCACTATCACTGCCTGGTGGCTCACTATCACTAGCACTGCCTGGTGGCTCACTATCACTAGCACTGTCTGGAGGCTCACTATTATCACTATCACTGTCTGGTGGCTCACTATCATCACTATCACTGCCTGGTGGCTCACTATCACTGCCTGGTGGCTCACTATCACTGCCTGGTGGCTCATACCACTAGCACTGCCTGGAGGCTCACTATTATCACTATCACTGCCTGGTGGCTCACTATCATCACTATCACTGCCTGGTGACTCACTATCACTATCACTGCCTATTGGCTCACTATCACTGCCTGGTGGCTCACTATCACTAGCACTGTCTGGAGGCTCACTATTATCACTATCACTGTCTGGTGGCTCACTATCATCACTATCACTGCCTGGTGCTCACTATCAGCCTATTGGCTCACTATCACTGCCTGGTGGCTCACTATAACAGCACTAGCTGGGCTCACTATTATCACTATCACTGCCTGGTGGCTCACTATCATCCTATCACTGCCTGGTGACTCACTATCGCTTCACTGCCTATTGGCTCACTATCACTGCCTGGTGGCTCACTATCACTGCCTGGTGGTCTTACATTCACTGCTGAGTGGACACTATCATCACTGTCTGCTGTGTGACTCACTATCTGTCATTGGTCACTATCACTGCCGTGCTCACTGAGCTCACTAGTGACTGCCTGGATGGCTCACATACTCTATCTTACTATATGCCTGGTGCTCACTATCTCACTATCACTTGCCTGGTGACTCACTATACTTCTGCCTATGTGGCTCACTATACTGCTGGTGGCTCACTATACTGCCTGTGTGGGCTCACTTATTATCTGCTGTGTGTGTCACTATCATCATTTCCTGCCTGGTGGCTATTATGTGTCACTATGCTGCTGGTGGTTACTATATTGTATATGCTGTGTGGCTACTTATTTCACTATCACTGCCTGGTGGCTGTATATGTTTACTGCCTGGTGCAGCACATATCATCATATCACTGCCTGGTGGCTCACTATACACTATACTGCCTGGTGGCCACTATCATTCTATACTGCCTGGTGTCACTATCACTCATAGCTATCATGCCTGGTGGCTCACTATCATCACCCCATCATGCCTGGTGCCACTATATTCATCACTATCACTGCCTGGTGGCTCACTATCTTCTCACTATCACTGCCTGGTGGCTCACTCACTTCACTGCCTGGTGGCTCACTATCATTGCTCACTATCACTGCCTGGTGCTCACTATCATTCTCACTATCACTGCCTGGGGGCTCACTATCATCCCTCACTTCACTGCCTGGTGCTCATATACTCTTCTCACTATCACTCCTGGTGGCTCACTATCATTCCTTCCTATCACTGCACTGCTGGTTCACTATCATCACTATCACTGCCTGGTGGCTCACTATCACTGCCTGGTGGCTCACTATCACTGCCTGGTGGCTCACTATATTCTCACTATCACTGCCTGGTGGCTATCATTCCTCACTATCACTCCTGGTGCTCACTACATTCTCACTATCACTGCCTTGTGGCTCACTATTCATCCTGGCTCACTATCACTGCCTGGTGGCTCACTATCATCTTCTCACTATCACTGCCTGTGGCTCACTATATTCCTCACTATCACTGCCTGGTGGCTCACTTATTCCTCACTATCACTGCCTGGTGGCTCACTATCATTCATCACTATCACTGCCTGGTGGCTCACTATCATTCATCACTATACTGCCTGGTGGCTCACTATCATTCTCACTATCACTGCCTGGTGGCTCACTATATTCTCACATCCTGCCTGGTGGCTCACTATATTCTCACTATCACTGTCTGGTGGCTCACTATCATTCCTCACTATCACTGCCTGGTGGTCACTATATTCTCACTATCACTGTCTGGTGGCCCACTATCATTCATCACTATCACTGCCTGGTGGCTCACTATCATTCATCACTATCACTGCCTGGTGGCTCACTATCATTCATCACTATCACTGCCTGGTAGCTCACTCTCATTCACTATCACTGGCTGGTGGCTCACCATCATTCACACTATCACTGTCTGTGGCTCACTATCATTCATCATATCACTGCCTGGTGGCTCACTATCATTCCTCACTATCACTGCCTGGTGGCTCACTATATTCTCATATCACTGCCTGGTGGCTCACTATTATTCTCACTATCACTGCCTGGTGGCTCACTATATTCCTCACTATCACTGCCTGGTGGCTCACTATCATTCCTCACTATCACTGCCTGGTGGCTCACTATCATTCCTCACTATCACTGCCTGGTGGCTCACTATTATTCCTCACTATCACTGCCTGGTGGCTCACTATCATTCCTCACTATCACTGCCTGGTGGCTCACTATCATTCATCACTATCACTGCCTGGTGGCTCACTATCATTCATCACTATCACTGCCTGGTGGCTCACTATCATTCATCACTATCACTGCTGGTGGCTCACATATTCCTCACTATCACTGCCTGGTGGCTCACTATTATTCCTCACTATCATGCCTGGTGGCTCACTATCATTCTCACTATCACTGCCTGGTGGCTCACTATCATTCCTCACTATCACTGCCTGATGCCTCACTACCATTCCTCACTATCACTGCCTGGTGGTTCACTATCATTATCACTATCACTGCCTGGTGGCTCACTATCATTCCTCACTATCACTGCCTGGTGGCTCACTATCATTCATCACTATCACTGCCTGGTGGCTCACTATCATTCATCACTATCACTGCCTGGTGGCTCACTATCACTTCCTCTCTTAAAATTATAATCGTACTCATTATTTGTAATTTTTTACATTATTCACTTAACAGTTCCTGAATATATACATATTATTAATATCATAATTACTGGTCCTAGTTCTTTTATTCTTTATGGAAATATTTCTTGGGAATGATTTTAGTACAGGATTTAAGTGTCTGAGTGTTTTGTGGGTGTATTTACTTAGTTGTGGTTGAAGGGGTCGAGTCACAGCTCCTGGTGTGTGTGTGTGTGTGTGTTTCTTACCTATTTGTACTTACCTGTTTATGGTTTCAGGTGTCGAATCTCCCTTGTTCTCCTTCTTGCCCTTGGGATTGACAGATCTCACTCCCATCATGGTGGTCACTCATGCTATTCCTAAAATAATATATGAAACCTGCCTTGACTACTTCGTCATTCTACTTCAGGACCATCTTTAGGCTGAAAAAATACTTCTCGACATCTCTATGACTGATCTGTGTTTTAATCTTCTTATAGTCCTACACAAAAGACTGTTAAAGAAAGTGGCAGTTCATGGTATTGGGGAAAAAGTCCAATCATGGTTAGAGGTGTGGCTGAC
>WNWK01007288.1:10000-95672 GCA_009830355.1 Cherax destructor | reverse complement strand
TTCTCGAGTCTGCATCACTTCCTGTTCTGCCTGCTCCACTTCCTCACTCCACTGTCTTCTTCCCTGCCTTCCTTCCGGTTGACTTTCCATGGCACCATCCTCCAGTACCACGCCTTACGCTCCTCCACACTCTTGCCTGCAGGTTCGACATTCCCACGTCGTCGATCCTCCCATCTCCTCACACACTCAGCCGCCAGATGTCCAGGCTGCCCACACAATCTACATGTACGCACCTGCCCTTGATATGTCACGTATACCTGTGTACGGAAACAATCCACCATTACATAAGATGGTATGGGCTTGCGCAATGTCATTTTTACTGAATAAGTTCCCTCCAAAAGACCTGCATATAGCCCCTGCGCCCATCTGCCAATATTGACTGCATGAATGACACCAAATACCTTAAAAACGTCGCGGACGTCCTCCGGTCCCATTTCAAAGGGAATATTCTGTACCTTAATCCATTTGTAGACAGCTGACACATCCTGTAAGCATACCTCTACACCAGGATTTACCATCATTCGTTGATCCTGATATGCGTCCACCACCCTTTGATATGCTTCCGTGCTTGCAAATTTCACAAACAGCCTCTTTGCCCCGTTTATGGATATTCCATAAAGATCTGCAAGTGTCACATGGTATGTGTCGCGAAGAACGGCAGGTAGTATCACATCCGCATTCGTCGAGTAGACCGCTCCTTGTATAAACTCAACACATACTGTGTTAACTCGCCGCCGGTAGCCGTCCGCCATCTTTGCTGAAAATATAATTTCCAACTGCTACCACCAGGGGCTGACCCACACGTCCGCACACCACCAGTGCTGGACGCGGAATATGTATACATGTTTAGTGTTTTCTGTGATTAAAAATTCACTAACGCTGCCTGTAAAAGTGCGTTGTTGTCGTGGATTTGTAGGTTTTATACCAGTAAAAACAAATCTACAGGGTTAAAAAAAAATAATAATAACTTGTTCTAAGATGATATACACTGATGTGCTTGCCAGTGTGTATGAATTGAGTTGATGTAAATCCTCAGTGTTAGTTTACATTGAAGTATACTTGACGGTTTACATTGAAGTATACTTTACGGTTTACATTGAAGTATACTTGACGGTTTACATTGAAGTATACTTGACGGTTTAAATTGAAGTATACTTGACGGTTTACATTGAAGTATACTTGACAGTTAGAGAAAAATTAGATTTTGGACTTAATGATCCTAAAGATAAAGACAAATTACTGAGCAAATTTTGATCGAAACATCGATTTGGTATATAGAGCTTTATGAACTTGGATAGTAAGGAGACATACACTTTACCGGGGACGTTTAGCCCAGCAGTGACTAAAAACCTTACCTCGTAGGCGGAAGTTGTTAATAAAGGATTCAGTTAAGTGTTAATCCCCTGGACCTCTGACGAATTTTGGCAGGATCTGAAGGAGACACCTCAAATATGAGGACACCACAACACTGGCTAAAAAAAAAAAAAAAAAATGAAACCGATATTTTGTGTCTATCATCTTTATCAAGTGTCTTAGTCGTCATATTTGTCAGCAATATGCCGTTTCACCCGGCATTTCGATCCTAGTACTCACTTAGGCCTGGTAAGGAAATATTATGTGTAGAATAAATCTGGTGACGAACATTTTCAAGACAGTGACTTGGCGAAAAAAAAAAAACGTCGCAGTCAAACGATATATAGAACATGAATTAAAATTTGCTCTCCACGTGTCTTAATACATTGGTTTTCAATTAGGCCAATAAAAAAACAACTGTATACTAGGCTCATATATTATTCACTAAGGTCGACATATACTAGCATAATATATTTTCATTCATACCTCGACATATATTAGGATAATGTATTTTTCACTCATACCTCGACATATATTAGGATAATGTATTTTTCACTCATACCTCGACATATATTAGGATAATGTATTTTTCACTCATACCTCGACATATACTAGCATAATATATTTTCACTCATACCTCGACATATATTAGGATAATGTATTTTTCACTCCATTTGAGTTGAAATGTGAATATAATGAGTCGCCAGACTGAATCCTAGCAGACCTCACCAGCATGTTGCTGACCGGCTCTTGATTCAAGAAATCGGAGCTACCATACCCTCGGATCAAACCTGATTACCATGCTCACAACCCAGGCGGTGCATGACCCTAACGGGTTTGGCGGTTCCCCACGGATACAACAATATATACAACTTCAAGGACGAACAAAAGCTAAAGGATGTAACACATGACACGGCACAACGGAATGCAGATAAAATTTCGTGGTTTATGATGCAACTGGTTTATGATGCAACTGGTTTATGATGCAACTGGTTTATGATGCAACTGGTTTATGAGAAAACTTGGCTTGTTTGTTGTACCAACTTGGCGTTAGATAACGGTTCCACTGTTAAGTTTAACTCTGGTTTGTACCAACTTGACGTTAGATAACGGTTCCACTGTTAAGTTTAACTCTGGTTTGTACCAACTTGACGTTAGATAACGGTTCCACTGTTAAGTTAAACTCTGGTTTGTACCAACTTGACGTTAGATAACGGTTCCACTGTTAAGTTTAACGCTGGGTTGTACCAGCTTGATGTCAGCTTGCGGTTCTACTGTTAAGTTTAACGCTGGGTTGTACCAACTTGGGGTTAGATAACGGTTCCACTGTTAAGTTTAACGCTGGGTTGTACCAACTTGACGTTAGATAACGGTTCCACTGTTAAGTTTAACGCTGGGTTGTACCAGCTTGATGTCAGCTTGCGGTTCTACTGTTAAGTTTAACGCTGGGTTGTACCAACTTGGGGTTAGATAACGGTTCCAATGTTAAGTTTAACGCTGGGTTGTACCAACTTGACGTTAGATAACGGTTCCACTGTTAAGTTTAACGCTGGGTTGTACCAGCTTGATGTCAGCTTGCGGTTCTACTATTAAACTGAACGTGGGGGGGTCTACCAGTCTGACTTTATATAAAGGTTCCACTGTACAAGTTGACCGCTTAGGTACTACCAACATAACGTTATATTAAGGCTCCACTGTTAGGCTGAACACCAAAATATTATCCAAGTCCATTTGTTTAATGTCTCATGTTTAAAGAGTCGTCTTATTATTGAACGTGATAACGTAATATCGTTAAGCTCTAAGATATATACATTAGGTTTTATTCTGCGACTTCGGAGGAGTGTAGAGTTACACTAATGTTGCTAGTTATAACTACTAATGTTGCTAGTTATAACTACTAATGTTGCTAGTTATAACTACTAATGTTGCTAGTTATAACTACTAATGTTGCTAGTTATAACTACTAATGTTGCTAGTTATAACTACTAATGTTGCTAGTTATAACTACTAATGTTGCTAGTTATAACTACTAATGTTGCTAGTTATAACTACTAATGTTGCTAGTTATAACTACTAATGTTGCTAGTTATAACTACTAATGTTGCTAGTTATAACTACTAATGTTGCTAGTTATAACTACTAATGTTGCTAGTTATAACTACTAATGTTGCTAGTTATAACTACTAATGTTGCTAGTTATAACAACTAATGTTGCTAGTTATAACTACTAATGTTGCTAGTTATAACTACTAATTAAGTAATACGAGTTAGTTGGCAAAGTTTACATAGGTTTCGACAACATGTGGGGTATTACAATTCACTTTTACAGTGAAATGAAGATTGAATTAAATTCTGTTATACATATACATCTCTATGAACACAGATATACATCTCTCGGTATATACTGTTTACAATAATAGATATACACCTCTCAGTTTATATTCACCTTTGGATGTATATACAGATATAATGTATATACACAGGAATTTTTATGATAATTTATACTGGAAACCAAAGCAAAAGGTTTCATTTATTTAAACCAAATATGCATGTTTTATACAAAAAACTGTGATCTAAAATAACGATAATATATAAAAATATGATCACACAGCCATACCAACACTGAGAATCTTGTTTGTATGTCAGGAGGGACAGCTAGCTAGCCTCGCTGAGGAGGCTATGCTAGTTTCTAATGCTGTTTCAGGTATTTTGAGGAGTGTGACCTAATTCCGTTTTTTTGTTGTTGTAAAAACCCAACACTCACAAATTTTCATTCAAATGAGGGAATTATACCTCTCACTTCTCCATTAATATACTAGTACTGCTAAAACTAATAGTAACACAATACTAGGAGTACAAACAAGCAGAGTTTCTTAGCGGACGGAGGGTCGAGCCTGCGTCAAAATACTTTACAGTGAATGACCCGACACCGGTTTATCGCTTCACATAAATATATATAACGAACACATAATAACTCAGATAACAGTACATCCACATTAACTTGTAAATTAAACTAATACCCAGGAGCTGTGCCATGTTGGCTGGAACTCCATTAACACCAGGAGGCTGAGTGAACCAAACACCAGGAGGCTGAGTGAACCAAACACCAGGAGGCTGAGTGAACCAAACACCAGGAGGCTGAGTGAACCAAACACCAGGAGGCTGAGTGAACCAAACACCAGGAGGCTGAGTGAACCAAACACCAGGAGGCTGAGTGAACCAAACATCAGGAGGCTGAGTGAACCAAACACCAGGAGGCTGAGTGAACCAAACACCAGGAGGCTGAGTGAACCAAACATCAGGAAGCTGAGTGAACCAAACATCAGGAGGCTGAGTGAACCAAACACCAGGAGGCTGAGTGAACCAAATACAAGGAGGCTGAGTGAACCAAATACCAGGAAGCTGAGTGAACCAAACATCAGGAAGCTGAGTGAACCAAACATCAGGAAGCTGAGTGAACCAAACATCAGGAGGCTGAGTGAACCAAACACCAGGAAGCTGAGTGAACCAAACATCAGGAGGCTGAGTGAACCAAACATCAGGAGGCTGAGTGAACCAAACATCAGGAGGCTGAGTGAACCAAACACCAGGAAGCTGAGTGAACCAAACACCAGGAAGCTGAGTGAACCAAACATCAGGAAGCTGAGTGAACCAAACATCAGGAGGCTGAGTGAACCAAACACCAGGAAGCTGAGTGAACCAAACATCAGGAGGCTGAGTGAACCAAACATCAGGAGGCTGAGTGAACCAACCACCAGGAAGCTGAGTGAACCAAACATCAGGAAGCTGAGTGAACCAAACATCAGGAGGCTGAGTGAACCAAACATCAGGAGGCTGAGTGAACCAAACACCAGGAGGCTGAGTGAACCAAACACCAGGAGGCTGAGTGAACCAAACACCAGGAGGCTGAGTGAACCAAATACAAGGAGGCTGAGTGAACCAAATACCAGGAAGCTGAGTGAACCAAACACCAGGAAGCTGAGTGAACCAAACATCAGGAGGCTGAGTGAACCAAACACCAGGAAGTTGAGTGAACCAAACACCAGGAGGCTGAGTGAACCAAACACCAGGAGGCTGAGTGAACCAAACACCAGGAGGCTGAGTGAACCAAACACCAGGAGGCTGAGTGAACCAAACACCAGGAGGCTGAGTGAACCAAACATCAGGAGGCTGAGTGAACCAAACACCAGGAGGCTGAGTGAACCAAACATCAGGAGGCTGAGTGAACCAAACATCAGGAGGCTGAGTGAACCAAACATCAGGAGGCTGAGTGAACCAAATACCAGGCTGAGTGAACCAAACATCAGGAGGCTGAGTGAACCAAACACCAGGAGGATGAGTGAACCAAACACCAAGAGGATGAGTGAACCAAACACCAGGAGGATGAGTGAACCAAACATCAGGAGGCTGAGTGAACCAAACATCAGGAGGATGAGTGAACCAAACACCAGGAGAATGAGTGAACCAAACACCAGGAGGATGAGTGAACCAAAGATCATTGTATACATAAATAAAACTTACACAAGATATATCTGTTCCTCTGCTGCTGATGCCACACAACTTAACCAGCTAAATATAACGTGAAAAGAATTTACACCGAGACTCACTGAGCATTCTTCTTATTATATACATAAGAAAGTGCAATCCCCGTAAGGTTCATACAGCGCCAAGGGAATGGGATGGAATCAGCTTTAATTTGAGGACTAAGAAGGTAGTTCCGCTTCCTCGGACGAAGAGCCACTAACTAACATTAAGGTAGTGGCCCCTTGAGGGCCTCTCGAAAGGGCCCACTGCGCATTGAGATATAGACTAATGGGAGCGGTATAAGAGACCACTGCAATGTGACCCACCAGTCGTGTACATGCTAGGGGATGAATCTTCAAAAGGACTCTTGGCAACTGATACACAAAGAGAGATGGTGCCAAGGTTGCCTACTGTACATATTTTGAGGGCTATGTCTCTTGATGAGAATGCACAGAGATAGCAGCAAGGGTGTATATCTCTGTGTATATATACGAGTACATACATAAGGTGTATATTAAAGTACCCTAGTGATGTATAGGTGTATGCCAGTCTTAATGACCCCCGTATAGCTCATTGGCTAAGAAGCCTAATCAGTCAACCAACCGGTTGCCTACAACGACAGGCAAACAACCGGTTGCCTACAACGACAGGCAACCAACCAGTTGCCTACAACGACAGGTGCACATTTACTACTCTTAATTGGTTCGCTAAGAAACTGAAGGGAAACTGCGTTTCCAATGTATATTATTCTCATCACATTCATGAGGGAACGCTAAACCCTAAGGAGACTTTGAGACATTCAGCTTCAATTCAAGGAAGAAAAAAGCAGGTCCAATTCTTTGGATGAAGTGCCATTTATGTCCTCGATGATTATATAAGAAAAGAATAGGAAGAAAAAGGTTGCATTCTTGAACTGGTAGCAGCAGAGGTTTAGTAACCTAGGTACTAGGATAACCCGAGAAAATATGTGGCATAATTCTGTTTGTGATCCTTGTCGTTCATAGAATGCAATAGGAAACGGCTATTGCTCGTCCAGTGAGAGAAAGAGCTTACTAGTAACATAGCCTAGAAGTATACTTGAACACCAGAAGTCACACAATTGTTGCATTCTTCTTTACAGTACAGCGAAGTAAATTTTTGTGCAGATTTTATGTATTATTACGAAGGCATGTTGATATATCACTGTTCTGGCAACACTTGAACCGTGAGGGTCGTGCTGAATGGCAGGAAATCAGGCTCCAATTCAGTGGACTAAAAGCCTTCACCAGCATTTGACAAAATTAACTTTTGGAGTAAGGTGAAAGGCTGGTATACACCATAAGACATGTATTCAGGGTTTAGAGCAGGTCCCTCCTGCCTACTGGACCACTAACATGGTCTTGGATACACTGAAGTATGAACAGAATGTAGATGTAGTATACACAGACTTTGCAAAAGCCTTCGACAAGTATGATCATGGTGTAATATCTGGAATAACTTGAAAAGTGGGCAGATAGATATTTAACTTTCTAACCGATAGACCACAAAGAGTAATAGTAAAGAGTTCAGTCGGAGGCTGCCAGAGTGAAGAGCTGTGTCCCACAAGGTACAGTACTCGCCCCCATCCTGTTTCTCATCCTCATATCTGACATAGACAGAGATATAAACCATAACACCATGTATTCCTTTGCAGACGATGTTATAATATGCATGAGTGTCATCCACTAAGGGCACGGCAAATCTCCAGGCGGATATAAAGCAACTTTTCAAGTGGGCCACGGAAAACAATATGATGCTAAATGAGGAAAAATTTCAGTTACTCTGTTATGGAAAATTTGAGGAAATAATAAGATAGAGTAGAATATACAGCAAATTCTAAGTACACAACGGAGCGAAAAACTAATGTGAAGGACTTGAGAGTGAGAATGTCAGAGGATCTCACCTTCAAGGATCACAACAATGTCACTATCACAACTGCAAAGAAAATGATAGGATGGATAATGAGAACTATCAAAACAATGGATGCAATTCCAATGACGATTCTCTTAAAGTCACTTGTTCTCTCTAGTGTGGAATACTGATGTGCACTAACAGCCCCATTCAAGGAAGGTGAAATTTAAGATCTAGAGAATGTACAGAGAACCTTCACTGCACGTATTAGTTCAGTCAAGTATCTTAATTACTGGGAACGTTTGAAGTCCTTTGACTTATACTTCCTGGAGCGTAGGCGAGAAAGATACATTATAATTTATACCTAGGGAATTCTAGACTGCAAAGGTCAGGGAACCTGGATAAATTACCCCAAATGGGGTAAAAATTAAAATCTCGGGGATAATGAAGGTTCAATAAACATATAAATAAAATTACACAAAAAACATTTAATAAGCGAGGCAAATTATCATCAAAAGGCCCTAATATTGATGTTGAATAAAAAAAAAATGAAACATTTCTCCAAAACCTGAAATGAAAATGTTTTTGGTGAAATTCTTTAGTTTCGTAATGAGACTTTTATTAAATTTTTCTGATACTATTTTCTATTTCATGCAGTTTTTTTTTATATTTTATTATTTTGTTAATTTTGTGTTTTATATTTAAAGTTGATTTATCGCATATAATACATATTTTTTTTTCAGTTTGTAAAACAATTCTCCATACAAATGGATTAAACAAACTATTTTGAATTTGAATGTTCTTGGTGATTTCTGGATTCTGTGGGGAATTTCCCTCTACAGAAATTTGTTTTGGGGTAATACCCAAGAAAATGTTCTATGTGTAGATTTGACTGGTCCCAAATCAACACATAGAAGTCACTCCCTAAGAGAGCAATAGCCTAGGCAGACGATGCAACATGTTGCATAAGCCCCTCAACACAGCCTTTCCATTCAAGAGGGGAAACTAAGCCTTTATGCTGAGGTCTTCATCAAAGGAGTTGGAGCTGCCCTCCCTTTAATTGTATCAAACGTGGTGCCGCCAATTCCCCAGGAACTGCATGACCCCTACGGTTTAGCTCTTCCCCACGACCATAATAATGAAGGTTCATTGCGTCAACCCACACAAGACTCATGAGACAATGATGTGCTTCTTAAAGTTCAGCGCATGGCAATTTACATATTATAACAGAGTAACAAAAACTAACTTTGTACCACTTGGCCTGTGATGTTCATCTGTGATGTTCATCTGTGATGTTCATCTGTGATGTTCATCTGTGATGTTCATCTGTGATGTTCATCTGTGTGCTGATGAACAACATTGCCAGCGTCTCTTACAATCATACACAGTAGCTATACAAAGTTACCATGAATAAAAAGAGTAATTATAGAAGTGAAGTATTGTGTCTTGATATCTTCAGTATATGAGGCAAATTGATATAAGCACTCCAAGAGGAGTGGCAATGTAAAGTATGTGGAGAAGAGTACACACGCACTCTGAGCACAACATCTTAAGAGTGCAGCACACTACAAGAGTACAGAATTAATACTACATATATGTATAAACATTAACTTCACACAAGAAGAAAATGACAAGCAATTACCTCCACGAGACCATACAATCCTACAAAGATCACGCACCCAGCAGCGCTAGGTGTTGTACCGTGATCCGAGGACATACGATGGTGTGCGCGCGTCAGAACTAATTTCATTCTACTCCCCGTTTGGTGTACTAGCCTCCACGAGTAGTACATATCGTATTGTAACCATGAACGAGAGGTATTTAATCAATAACAACATTGCAACCAGTTGAGGACTCGAACCCATGATGTTTTGGCTCGTCTCATGGTGAGCGAAAATTCCATAACGCTCTAACCCACGGAACCATACAATCCTACAAAGATCACGCATCCAGCAGAGCTAGGTGTTGTACCGGGATCCGAGGACATCTGAGCTAATTTCATTCTCCTCCCCGTTTGGTGTACTAGCCTCAACAAGCAGTATTTTATATTATTGTACCCACAAACGAGTGGTATTGATCTATTGATCAACACTGCAACTAGCCAAGGATTCGAACACCAAACGGGGAGGAGAATGAAATTAGCAGAGGCACCTACACCACCATATGTCATTGGATCACATTAAAACACCTAGCTCTGCTGGGTGCGTGATTCTTATAGGATTTGATGGTCCTGTGGGTTAGAGCGTCATATGTTTTCGCTCACCATGAGGTGGGCCAAAACAACATGGGTTCGAATCCTTGGCTAGTAGCAGTGTTGTTATTGATCAATACTATCCCACACTCACTAAAAACAACAGACATAGCCCCACTCTACAAAGGTGGCAGTAAAGCAATTGCAAAGAACTACAGACCGATAGCACTAACATCTCATATCATAAAAATCTTTGAAAGGGTTCTAAGAAGCAAAATCGCCAGCCACCTAGATACCCATCATTTACACAACCCAGAGCAACACGGGTTTAGAGCAGGTCGCTCCTGCCTGTCCCAGCTACTGGATCACTATGACAAGGTCTTGGATGCTGTAGAGGATAAACAAAATACAGATGTAGTATACACAGACTTTGCAAAAGCTTTCGACAAGTGTGACCATGGTGTAATAGCACACAAAATGCGTGATAAAGGAATAACAGGAAAAGTTGGTAGATGGATATTACAACCTCAGGTTCAATGGCCTGTTAACCTGAGTGTAAAGGGAGCTTGGAGCAAAGAAACACAGTAGAAGATGTATTGAAATTGTATTTCCTTCAAAAAATCAGTTAGATTAATTCCAGACTTTTGTCTTTTCCTTCACCAAGTAATTGTGATTATATAAGACTTTTGTCTTTTCCTTCACCAAGTATAACAAAGTGCTATTTACACATATGTACACTATATACAAAGGAGTAGTGTTTAGTGCACGCCACAGTTGTCTAGGCTAAGCAGCAGCCAAAAGACAGACAACTTTCCACAACCAGCTATATGCAGGAATTCCAATGACAAACCGCGAGTGGTAACCACGTCACCTTTGTCATTGTTAAACTCGCATTTTAATTGGCTGAACCGAGTCGTTGATTTGATGATGGGGCCCCATCACCAAACCCTTAATGATGGTTCGCTGGTTGGAGGGGAGCCTATGTGGGTGTGTTTAACATGCTCCGAATAAAGGTTACATACACTTTGCATGCAACACCCCCACCCCAAGAGGGCTCAGGACTAGGCTTCCACCTCAAATGGGTAGAGTGCCACCATGGCACATTATAATAATGGGACCGCCTTTCCCTCAACCATCCGCTCATTAGTTAAAGCTAAACTTTCTCGAGACATAAGTCCAGCTTTAAACTTAAGAGTGAGACAGCAGACGGTAGGGCTAGCATAGGTCCAAGGTGCCTGCGGTCGGTAGCTGGGCACCCCCCCACTAAAAAAAAAACCCCACTAAGGGAAAAAAAGGGCTGGTTCTACCCAAAGTCCCTAACACATCCTAACTAAATACAATGACTTCTGGACAACACATCAGCTAGTGTATTAATTTTTCCAGCAATGTGTATAATTTTTATATTGTAGGGTTGCAACCTAATACTCCAACGCATGAGTCTGGTATTTTTGTTCTTCATGAGCTGGAGATATACCAGAGGGTTGTGGTCGCTGTAGATGGAGACCACCTGAGAGGACTGGCCCACGTAGACATCAAAATGCTCTAATGCCAGAAGTAGAGCCAGGCCCTCCTTCTCTATAGTAGAGTAGGCCCTCTGGTGTGGTTGGTATTTGGCCGAAAAATATGCCACAGGCTGCAACCCATCATCCCCAGATTGCAGAAGCACTGCCCCCACCCCAGACTCACAAGCGTCAATCTGCAAGGAAAATGGTTTTGAAAAGTCTGGAGACAACAGAATGGGTGCAGTACAAAGTAATCTCTTTGCTTTCGTAAAGGCATCTTGACATTCTGGGGTCCAAATAAAGGGAACTTTGTGACTGGTAAGTGAGGTTAGAGGTGCAACAATATCTGCAAAATATTTACAGAATCTTCTATAAAACCCTACCATCCCTAGAAAACGTTGAAGGGATTTCCTGTCAGGGGGAACTGGATAATTTTTAATGGCCAGAATTTTTGCAAATTTAGGGCCACTTTGCCATACCTACTGCATGGCCCAGAAAATTAATAGTAGATTGGCCAAAGGATGACTTTGATAAATTAACAGTTAAATGAAAACTCTGGAAGGTCTCAAAGAGAGCCTTAAGCCTAAACACATGTTGGTCCCAAGTGTCCGACACAACAACTATGTCATCTAGGTAAGCTGCCGTGCCTTCAAGTCCTTTAATAGCCTGATGGATAAGTCTCTGGAATGATGCAGGAGAGTTTTTCATTCCGAAGGGGTCACTGTATACTGATAATGACCTCCTGGAATTACGAAGGCAGAGATTTCCTTCGCCTTATCTGTTAAAGGTACTTGATAGTAACCTTTAAGGAGGTCCAATTTGGATACAAAAGTAGCCTTACCCACAAAGTCGATTACATCATCCAGACGTGGCAGAGGATAGGCATCTGCAATTGTGACCTCATTCACCTTACGGTAATCTGTGCACATTCGGAACCCTCCATCAGCTTTGTTAACAAGGATGCACGGTGAAGCCCACGGACTAGATGACTCCTCCACTAACCCATGCTCTAACAGAAATTCTACCTCCTGTTGAAGTAGCCTCTGTTTTCAGGATTAGCTCTGTAAGGGAGAGTTTAATAGGTTTAGAGTTTCCAACATC
The DNA here is from genome assembly GCA_009830355.1 of Cherax destructor. Classification (NCBI taxonomy): domain Eukaryota; kingdom Metazoa; phylum Arthropoda; class Malacostraca; order Decapoda; family Parastacidae; genus Cherax; species Cherax destructor. Next base: position 83,132 of record WNWK01007288.1, on the reverse strand, counting down.
TACATCATGATATCCTAATGTACATTTTTTCGGCACATCCGAAAAAATATCAGGATAAGACTGTAGGAGCGCAGTTAAATTAGTTACTTGAGGAGGACCGAATTTGGAAGCTTTACATTAATCTCAGAGTGCAAAGAGTCAGGGTCATCAGAGGCAGAGGACAGAGTCATTACTGGAACTTTATCTGGTGTATTAAAAGCTTTAATTTGATTAATGTGGTAAGTTTTGCTTTTTGAGGTCTTGTCAAGGGGAGATACCACATAATTTACATCAGATAATTTACTTACGACTTGCATTGGTCCCGTAAATCTAGCTTTCAAGGTGTGGCCAGGTATAGGCTCCTGTACCAACACCTTATCTCCTGGATGGAAGGAGCGAAATTTTGAGTTTCTGTCATACCTCTGTTTCATCGTATTCTGAGCTGCCTTCAAGTTAGCCTTAGCCAACTGACGTGCTACCTGCAACCTTGAAGAAGGGTTGTAGCTGGTTGTGGAGGCGTCTTCTCCCATCCATCCTTCTTTGAGCACACGTAGAGGACCTCGTACATTGTGCCCAAATATCAGCTCAAAAGGACTGTACCCTGTAGACTCTTGCACCGTTTCTCTCATTGCGAATAGCAACAGAGGAAGTGATTCATCCCAGTCTGTAGGAAAATGCATGCAGAATGTTCTCATCATTGTTTTTAACGTCTGATGGAATCTTTCCAAGGCGCCTTGGGACTGAGGATGATAGGCAGTGGATAGGTTATGAACTATTCCTAGCCTAGTTAATGCTTCCCTAAATGCTTTGGCAGTGAAGCTAGCACCTTGATCACTTTGAATAGTTTTAGGAATTCCAAAGCAAGAGATAAACTTAGTTAAAGCTTTAAGGATTGCTTTAGTGTTAATACTGCGCATAGGAACTGCCTCTGGATATCTAGTTACTCTATCCATGATTGTGAATAAGTATTGATTTCCATACTTAGCTTTAGGTAGTGGACCTACACAATCTATTATTAATTCTGAAAAAGGGTCTCCATTAACAGGAATGGGATGGAGAGGTGCAGGTTTAATGGGGTGTCCAGGTTTCCCTACCTGCTGACATTCTGGACAACAGCGAATATGATTCTTTACATCTTGCCTTAACTTTGGCCAAAATAATTATTTTGTTATTCGGTATTGAGTTTTGGTAATTCCCAAATGGCCTCCTAAAGAAGAATTATGGGCTATATTTAGTATCTGAGACCTAAACTTTCTGGGAACCACTAACTTATCTGTTTGTTGTTTTCCCTCCACCTCCTTACCAGTTTCAGTGCAGACTAAGTAATTATTTTTTAAGAGATATTTGACCGGGTGACCCGAAGTGGATTTACCCATAGCTGCCTCAAAAGCAGAGTTTAGTGAGGAGTCTTTCCGTTGTTCCTCCCGAAAGGACAGTCCCTCAGGCATGGAAACAGAGACATCTGGCAATCCTGCAACCCTGGAATAGGAAGGCTTGATCTGGGGCTGTTCACTAAATTTACGAGGCTCTGGCCAGTTTTCCTCGCAAAACAAATTGGTTAGTCCGAGATCAGAGTCGTCCAAGGACGAGTTAACATTCTTATCAGACATCACTTTGGATTGTGCCCGAGTTATGGCCAATTAATCATTATGGGTTCTATACATTTAATAGACTCAATGTTATTACCCAGTAATAGCATTGCATCCTTCATAGGAAATCCCTCTGAGACACCAACAGTCAAATCCCAGTGTAGTATTTACTTGCACATAGATTTGATGTAAAGGGACAGAAAATACTGCTCCTCCAAAAGCTTCTAACAGAACTGAGGATTGCAAAGAGGTTTGTTCAGAAAGGGAAGTACTCCTCTTATAAGTGAAATATGTCCAGTATCCCTAAAGGTTCTAACTTCCTTTTCTCTGAATGTTCTGAAGGGATATGTACAAGTGCTATATAGGGCCATCCCCTATCTACTTCTTCCTGAGACATATTATTAGGGATATTAGAGATTTTCCAAATAGTTGGGGTTTACTTGGACAATTGGGCCTAATGTGCCAGGCTTGCTCCAGTTTAACATACCATCTCAGCTTTAACTTTGGCACTGTTGATTTTGTGGCTTGCAACTCCTGATACTCGCTAATCACCATGTGACGTCACCATTTGACTAGAGTAAGAACGCTGCTCACCAGGTGTTTAGTTGACTGCTGAGAGTTCACCTTCATCTGACCTTTATTTCTCCACTCAGGAACTTTTCTTTGACGATCTCTGCTCATACCAGGCTGTTGAGAAGAGATATGACCGCTCGGACAAGGGCGGTTAGTTTCAAGTATCAGCCAACCTGGCTGCTTCCAATGCCGTAGGCAGGAATGATCTTGCAGAAAGACTCGAACCTCTGGACTAACAGACTCCAGCAGGTTGTCCACCAAGATGAGTTGCTTCAAATTTTCAAAATCAACGACACCACTTGCCTTGTACCACTTTGTAAAAGCCCTGGTCTGCTGTCTGACAAAGTCAACAGCAGACTGACCCAACTGCCTTCTGCCGAGTTTGAATTCTTTCCTATACTTGGCAGGAATACATTGATAAGCCCCAAGAACAGTGGTTTTCACAATGCGATAGTTTCCAAAGTCAGCATTTCCCAGGCTAGAAGTAAATTCTTGTGCCTTACCAAACAACGCAGTATGCACCAGTGACGCCCAATGAACCTCAGGCCACCCTAAAGCTCGAGCCTGGTTTTCAAATGCTTCGAAAAACTGTTCAGGCTCTGCTTCAACAAAACGAGGAACAAACTGTACTGCCCTTTGTAAATTGAAGTCATCTACAGTCTGATGGAATTGTCTCCTCTCCTTCTCTCTATCAAACTCCTCCTTAGCAAATGCACGCTGTTCTTTAGTTTGTTCAAGAGTGAGTCTGGCTAGTTCAAGCGCCAGTGAACCAGACTCACCTGTCGATAACCCCACACCTGTGACTTGCTGGTTTTGTCAGAGTTGTCTCTCCATTTTGTAGAAACCTTAATGGTGACCTCCATTAAAGCTCTGTAGAGAGAACACGACTGATATGCATGTTTCAGTTGTATTTTACTCCTTATAATATCCTCAGCTGAGCAGCAGTAAGGGTACGCTGGTATTCAACACCAATAGAACGAGCGATACGCCAACAACGCTGTAGAGAGAGTTTGGGGAACTTTGAGAGTTAACTCAGACACTAACCGTCTGACTCGAATAGGTGGCATTAACCAACTTTAACATGCTGTAGCGCTATGCACGGTACGAATTGCAGTATACTCATACGATAGCAGAGCTGACACGCAATAGAAAAGCCAATATGCACACACACAATAGCAAGGCTGACACACAATAACAAACCAAATTGCAGAATACTCACAATAGCAGGCTGACCATAGCGAAGCGAATGCAAAAATGACACACAAAATTCGTGAAGCGTTGGCAAAGTGTAAGCAATGCCAGATAGCAAGCTATCTAGATACAAGACTAGCTCCTGCGCGAATTTCAACTCAAGGCTCAACTCCTGCTCAAAGTCTCCAAATTCAGCTCCCGGACAGGCTACCCATATTACAACCTCAGGTTCAATGGCCTGTTAACCTGAGTGTAAAGGGAGCTTGGACAAAGAAACACAGTAGAAGATGTATTGAAATTGTATTTCCTTCAAAAATCAGTTAGATTAATTCCAGACTTTTGTCTTTTCCTTCACCAAGTAATTGTGATTATATAAGACTTTTGTCTTTTCCTTCACCAAGTATACAAAGTGCTATTTACACATATGTACACTATATACAAAGGAGTAGTATTTAGTGCACGCCACAGTTGTCTAGGCAAAGCAGCAGCCAAAAGACAGACAACTTTCCACAACCAGCTCTATGCAGGAATTCCAATGACAAACCGAGTGGTATCCACGTCACCTTTGTCATTGTTAAACTCGCATTTTAATTGGCTGAACCGAGTCGTTGATTTGATGATGGGGCCCCATCACCAAACCCTTAACGATGGTTCGCTGGTTGGAGGGAGCCTATGTGGGTGTGTTTAACATGCTCCGAATAAAGTTACATACTCTTGCATCACATGACATCGAATGCAACAAAATGCGTGATAAAGGAATAACAGAAAAGTTGGTAGATGGATCTATAACCTTGACAAATAGAACACAAAGAGTAATAGTAAACAGGGTAAAGTCTGAGGCAGCTACGGTGAAAAACTCTGTTCCACAAGGCACAGTTCTCGCTCGCATTCTATTCCCCATCCTCATATCTGACACAGACAGAGATGTAAACCATAGCTCCGTGTCTTTCCTTGTGGATGACACCCGGATTGCCATGACAGTGACCTCCATCGAAGACACCGCAAGACTCCAAGCGGACATCAACCAAATCTTAAAATGGGCAACTCAAAACAATATGAACTTCAATGGAAAACTAGAGGAAATTAAAACTGTATCAGGGTATACGACAAATTCTAACCATACAATAGAGCGAAAAAGTAATGTGAAGGACCTGGGAGTGATAATGTCAGAGGATCTCGCCTTGAAAGACCACAACAATGTATCTACCGCATCTCTTAAGAAAATAACATGATGGATAATGAGAACCTTCAAAACTAGGGAAACCAAGCCCATGATTATGATTCTCTTCAAATCACTTGTTCTCTCTAGGCTGGAATACTGCTGTACACTAACTGCCCCCTTCAAGGCAGGCAAAATTGCAGACCTGGAGAGTGTACAAAGAACTTTCACGGCACACATAAGTACGATAAGGCACCTAAATTACTGGGAACGGTTGAAGGCCCTTGATTTGTATTCCCTGGAAAGCAGGCGAGAGAGATACATAATAATATACACTTGGAAAATCCTAGAGTAATTAGTACCAAACTTGCACACGAAAATCACTCCCAATGAAAGCAAAAGACTCGGCAGGAGATGCAACATTCCCTCAATAAAAAGCAGGGGCGCCACAAGTATACTGAGAGAAAACACAAGTGTCAGGGGTCCAAGATAGTTCATCTGCCTCCCAGCATACATAAGGGGGATTACCAATAGACCCCTGGCTGTCTACGAGAAGGCACTGGACAGGCACCTAAAGTGAGTACCTGACGAGCCGGGCTGTGGTTCATACGTCAGCTTGCAAGCGGCCAACAGTAACAGCCTGGTTGATCAGACCCTGATCCACCGCGAGGCCTGGTCTCAGACCGAGCCGCGGGGGCGTTGACCCCCTAAACTCACACGCTGACAGTATTGTCTGGTTGTTACCCACATCTTGGGATTACTGTCTGGCTGCCATCATCATATTGGCAGAACTGTATGCCTGCCATCAACATGTTGGTTGTACTGTATTCCTGCCATCAACATGTTGGCAGTACTGTCTGGCTGCCATCAACATGTTGGCAGTACTTTATACCTGCCATCAACATGTTGGCAGTACTGTCTGGCTGCCATCAACATGTTCGCAGTACTGTCTGGCTGCCATCAACAAGTTGGCAGCACTGTCTGGCTGCCATCAACATGTTGGCAGTACTGTATACCTGCTATCAACATGTTGGCAGCACTGTCTGGCTGCCACCTATCCGCTGTTCAAACAAACACGTAGTTTTCCTGTTTTTTATATATATTAGTTAAACAATCAGAAAATAAATTCAATGTTATAGTGATTTTTTTTAAATAATTCAGGTTTTCGTGAAGTTAATATTTTGTTTTGAAGTTGTTTAGTTAATTAGGTTTAAATCCTCCCCGGAGGTCAATAAGGCTGCATATCATCTGTTCCATAATCAATCAAGAAAACTTTAATCCCGTAATAAAAGTTAGGTTAAAGAAAACTCGCTTACGTTTCATGGTATGCATGCAACCTGTGCAACTACGTCAAATTATGATAATTTAGGCAACTTTTATCTTAGGAAAATTTTGGCTAAGTTGCTAAGTTACTTTTGATGTAAAAAGTATACTATGCTTCCTAATATATATATATATATATATAAACACTAATCCCTGGCCGAAGGAGACTCGAATCTACGAACCTTGCAACAAGGTTCGCAGTGCTTTACCGACCGTACCACACTGGACCAATACCTTGGCGCCCAGCTCACGCTAGACGTTGATCCAAGGCAGCCAGCTTTCAGGCAGGAGGCTTACAGCTTTTCATCTCATCCCCTCCATGCATCGACACACCTAGAGATTTTTACAATGCTAGGAATTCGCAAGAACAGACGAAATATTCACAAACACTGATCTCTGGCCGACGGTGACTCGAACCTACGAACCTTGAGCTGGACGCCAAGGTATTGGTCCAGTGTGGTACGGTCAGTAAAGCACTGCGAACTTTGTTGCAATGTTCCTAGGTTCGAGTCTCCTTAGGCCAGAGATCAGTGTTTGTGAATATTTCGCCTGCTCTTGCGAATTCCTAGCATATATATATATATATATATATATATATATATATATATATATATATATATATATATATATATATATATATATATATATATATAGCTGATCAGCAGTTTTTAGCAAATGTGATTTAGGACGTGCTTTAGGCATAATTGAGTTAATAAGCTGAACCTGAAAGTTCATATATATATATATATATATATATATATATATATATATATATATATATATATATATATAAGCTGAACCTGAAAGTTCATATATATATATATATATATATATATATATATATATATATATATATATATATATATATATATATATATATATATATATATATATATTATATATATATATATATATATGAACTTTCAGGTTCAGCTTATTAACTCAATTATGCCTAAAAGCACGGCCTAAATCACATTTGCTAAAAACTGCTGATCAGCCGTACTGTGATGCCTGCCTATGGCGGGCGGGCAGCCGACACCAACAGCCTGGTTGACCAAGGTATCCACCAAGAGGTCTGGCCCGAGACCGACCCTCGAGGGGTAGGGATACATGTTTTCACTGGTCGAGTGACAGGTCGGAAACATTGAGTATTGTAAGAGCAGACATCAATGACACAGTGACGACACGTCAATGAACTACACAGCAAACTGTTGATGCGTCGGTGGCACAACAAACTAATGATACATTAGTTAGTGTCACTACAAATTCATAATATCTCAGTGACACAACAAATTGATGACACGTCAATAAATGACAACAAATTGATGACATATCAGTAAATGTCATAATAAATTTATGACTCATCAATAAATGACAATAAATTGATGACACATAAGTAAATGACACAACAAACTGATGACACATTAATATATGAAGGGAGAAAATTATGTAAAACAATAAACAAAAAATCACGGTGTTATGACCAATTTTGAGAAAATGGCGGAATGTTGGATAATATGGTTCAGAGAGACAAGAAAATACTGCAGTGAGTATTAGGCCTCGTTAAAACCAGCTATGGCGGAGCGGTAAATGCATTTTCCATGTACGTTGCTGTGTGTGAGAGAGAGAGAGAGAGAGAGAGAGAGAGAGAGAGAGAGAGAGAGAGAGAGAGAGAGAGGTGGGTGGACTGTATTTTCTTGGACTGTAAGATGGCTTTTGACACAGTTCCAGACAAGAGATTAGTGCAAAAAACTAAAGAAGCAGCCAGGTATAACAGGGAAGGCACTGCAATGGATCAGAGCATACCTTACATGAAGGAAACAACGAGTGATGGTACGTGACGAGGTGTCAGAGTGGGCGACTGTGACGAGTGGGGTTCCACAGGGGTCAGTCCTAGGACCGGTGCTGTTTCTGGTATATGTGAATGACACAATGGAAGGGATAGACTCAGAAGTATCCCTGTTTGCAGACGACGTGAAGCTAAAGCGAAGAATTCAAGTGGAACAGGATCAGATAGAACTGTGAAGGGATCTGGACTGGTTGAAAGCCTGGTCCAACAACTGGCTCCTGGAGTTTAACCCCACCAAGTGCAAAATCAAGAAGATTGAAGGTCAAAGAAGACCGCGGGCAGAGTATAGTCTAGGGGGTCAAAGACTGCAAACTTCACTCAAGGAAAAGGATTATGGGGTGAGTATAATACCGAGCACATCTTCTGAGGCTCACATCAACAAAATAAGTATTGCATCATATGAGCGCCTGGTAAACATAAGAATAGCATTTCGACACCTTAGCAAGGAATCGTTCAAGACTCTGTACTGTGTATATCAGGCCCTTATTGGAGTATGCAGCACCTGTACGGAACTTACACCTGGTCAAGCACGTCAAGAATTTAGAGAAAGAGCAAAAGTTTGCAACAAGACTAGTCTCAGAGCTAAGGGGTATGTCCTACGAGGAAAGGTTAAGGGAAATCGACCTGACGACATGGGAGGACAGGAGAGATGGGGAGACATGATAACGAAATACAAAATACAGAGAGGGATTGACAAGGTGGATAGGGACGGAATGCTTCAGAGATGGGACACAGCAACAAGGAGTCCTAACATCCCTGCGACTCAGATCAGTCACAAGAATGTTGTTAGGAAATTTGTCTTTAGCCATAGAGTTGTCAGGAAGTGGAATAAACTGGAGAGTGATGTAGTGGAGGCAGGATCCATACATAGCTTTAAGAAGAAGTATGGAAGTCATGGAGCAGGGAGAGAGTGAACCTAGTAGCGACCAGTGAAGAGGTGATGCCGGGAGCTATGACTCGATCCCTGCAACCACAATTAGGTGAGTATAATTAGGTAAGTACACACACACACACACACACACACACACACGAACAGGCCAAGTGTCTTATCGACAAGTGCCTTTGAAAAAATGGTAACTAACACGCAAACCAACAAACGACTAAACCATCCAATATACACCTCGCTATAAAAACATACATCCCTGATGCAGGTAATTATATACAGGTATATACACACAATTACCGAGACGAAACGCAGATGGAGTCTCTCTGTGCGAGAGATATGCAGCGGAAACTTCAATATTATCTCTTCTAGGCTCCTTCCTCTTGAGTCAGTGCCTCTTGAACTTCTACGAGTGTGTCTTACAAATTGGCAGTCTAGCTGCTGCAGTTCTGATTGGCACGCCACGCTGCTGCTGTTACTGCTACTCTGACTGGCAGCTCTCGTACACTGCGTGCTTAAAAACGAGGCGCTGAGCTGTGAATGGCCTCGCTTGGTGTAACGGTACTGTTACTTGTTTAGTGTGGTGGCACACAATGGTGACTCACGAAATCGTAATAACACTATTGCAAACAAAACACGGAACGAATGGGGTTAGAACCCCTGGCCAGTTGGCCCAGTGCTTTACTCACTGCCCTGGAGTTTTACTACTCACTCGCCATGGGTTGAAACCCCGCCCGTTCCGTGGTTTAGATGGTAACTGCTTATTTTGTTCTATAGTGACTGACAAGAAATGCTGTTTGCTGAACGGATGTGAAGGACACTCCATGAAGGGAACAACATGAACGACCTTAAAAGTGTAACTAAAACACACCATTGACACAAAGACAAACATAAAAATAGAGCTTTTGTATTTTTATTAATAATATCATAAACAGAAAGATTATGTTTTAAGAAACCTTCAGTAACTAGTACAGAATTTATGTTGATGTTTCCACCGAGAGGAAATGAACACTAAATATACCCTCAAAGTGAGGAACAGAGGAGGAGGAGGAGGAGGAGGAGAAGGAGGAGGAGGAGGAGGTGGAAGAGGAGGAGGTGGAGGAGGAGGAGGAGGAGAAGGAGGTGGAGGTGGTGGTGGAGGAGGAGGTGGAGGAGGAGGAGGAGGTGGTGGTGGTGGAGGAGGAGGAGAAGGAGGTGGAGGAGGTGGAGGAGGAGGAGGAGGAGGTTTAGGAGGAGGTAGAGGAGGAGGAGGTGGAGGAGGAGGTGGAGGAGGAGGTGGTGGTGATGGAGGAGGAGGAGGAGAAGGAGGTGGAGGAGGAGGAGGTGGAGGAGGAGGAGGTGGAGGAGGAGTAGGTGGAGGAGGAGGTGGAGGTTTAGGAGAAGGTAGATGAGGAGGAGGTGGAGGAGGAGGAGGTGGAGGAGGAAGAGGTGGAGGAGAAGAAGATGGAAGAGGAGGAGGTGGAGGAGAAGAAGGTGGAGGAGGAGGAGGCACAGATGAAGCAAGATGTGGAGACGGTATTAATTATTCCTTGTTAATTAAATTACGTTAGTTATGCCTGATAGCAGCACGTTAATTATACCTAGTAACATCATAAATTTATACTTAATAACATCATCTTAACTATGCCTAGTAACATCAAGTTAATTTAACTAGTAACTTCACGTTAATTATACCTAATAACACCACGTTAATTACACTGGTCAGCATGATTTTTTTTATTGACTCTACGGTATCTTTGTCGGTATATATTTGGAAAATTGTGATTCATTGTGTTTTTTATTCCTCTCTATCACATCAGGTTGTCAAGTTATACGGAAACGTTACTTTTCTCTTTTCGTATAACATAAGTAAATTAGAACGTGGTATATTACCAATTTAAATGCTTACCTTATATTGAATTAAATGTTAAATCTAATATATTTTTCTTTATTTTCAGATTATTAATATGTCTAGAGGCTGAATAAATTCACCAGACATGTTTTGCTATGTCTGCGGGCAATTCACCCTTCAGATTCCCGGAGCAACATTACTCCTTTATTGAAGCTCTGCTACTTTGTTTATTTTGGCTGCAAACTTGGAGACCAGGACAAACCATTTGCAAACACACAAAGCTTGCAAGAGTTGCATCAGTAAGCTCCAAATGTGGTCAGTTGGAAAACTTAAATGTATGCCCTTTGGAGTACCAATGGTATGGCGGGAGCAGATGAACCACCATGATGACTGCTACTTTTGTATGACTAAAGTAGCTGGATTCAACAAGAAGACTAAATAAAGATCGCATAATATACCCAAATATTCCTTCAGCAATAAGGCTGTTCCACACTGAAGATATTCCTGAACCTGTGCCACCTGAGACATGACAAATTTCATCAGAGTCTGATACCAGAGATTCTAAGGAGATGGAAGTAGACTATGAACTACCAACAAATGACGATCCCAAACCCTTCAACCAAGTTCAGCTCAATGACTTGGTGAGAGAGCTTAACCTTCCAAAAGAAAGTGCACAGTTACTTGGCTCTAGACTGAAGGAACACAGACTTCTAGCTCCTGGAACAATATTCGCTTGGTACCGTCATCGTGAAGCGGAATTCACTCAGTTCTTTGACAAAGAGGAATCTTTAGTTTTCTGTTCAAATATTTCTGGCCTTATTGAACACATGGGAATGTCATACAAAGCAGATGAATGGAAATTCTTCATTGATTCTTCTAAAAGAAGTTTAAAGGCTGAACTTCTCTACAATGGCAACACAGCTGCATCTGTGCCAATTGGCCATAGTGTCCAAATGTCAGAAACGTACGTAAATATTAAGACACTAATATCTGCAATCAAGTACCTGAATCACAATTTTCTCATTTGTGGTGATTTAAAAGTCATTGCTCTCCTACTAGGTCTTCAAGGCGGGTACACCAAGTATTCCTGTTTTCTGTGTCTTTGGGATAGTAGGGCAGACAGCCAGCACAGTGAACAAAAAGACTGGCCAACAAGAACCAGCTTCTTACCCGGAAATCACAACGTGAAAACTGTGCCACTAGTTGACCCCAAGAAAATTCTGCTGCCACCACTCCACATTAGGGCTTATGAAAAATTTTGTGAAGGCCTTGAACAAGAATGGAACTGCTTTCAAGTACCTAGAGTCAAAGTTTCCTCGTATAAGTGAAGGCAAGCTAAAGGCAGGAATCTTTGATGGCCCTCATATTTGGGAATTTTGACGAAGCATTAGCAGGTGTCGAGGTGAATGCCTGGTTTTCATTCAAGCAGATTGTCCACAACTTCCTGGGAAACAGGCGCTCCCCCAAATATAAAAAAATGATCCAAGACCTGATTTCAAGTTTCCAACAACTTGGGTCTTGAATGAATGTGAAGATGCACTTTTTCCACTCACATCTTGACTATTTTCCCAACAATTGTTGGGATTACAGTGAGAAACAAGGAGAGCGGTTCCATCAGGATATTTGCACCATGGAAACTCAATACCAGGGCAAATGAAATGTCAGCATGATGGCAGATTACTTCTGGTCATTGAAACGTAATGGTCTCGATGCACAGCACAAGGGAAAATCAAGTTGGTCCTCCTTCCTTTGATTCAATATGTAGGCTAACTATTAGGTGCATATTTTTTTAATAAAAACATTTGATTTGATTTATATTGATTTGTAATTCATATGTTCTTAAAACTAACAGAATATGCTTTTCCATGATTACTTGCCTAATTTTAATAATGTAACAATACATTAAAAATTCACATTTTTAATTATCATTAATTTGTATTTTATTCAAAATCCTTACGTGATAGATCAAAATAGTTTAGATATTTACAATCAGAAGCCCAAGAATAATATATACGATATCAACCATGAATAAAACTGAAAATTAAAAACATTCCAAATGCAGACCAGTGTAATACCTAGTAACATCACGTTAATTATACTTAGTAACATCACGTTAATTATGCCTAGTAACATCACGATATTTATACCTAGTAACATCACGTTAATTATACAGAGTAACATCACGTTAATTATACAGAGTAACATCACGTTAATTATACCAAGTAACATTACGTTAATTATACCTAATAAAATCACGTTAATTGTACCTAGCAATATCACGTTAATTATACCGAGTAACATCATCTTAATTATAAAAAGTAACATCACGTTAATTATACATGGTAACATCATCCTAATTGTACCTAGTAACATCACGTTAATTATACTTAGTAACATCACGTTAATTATGTAAAGTAACATCACGTTAATTATACCTAGTAACATCATCTTAATTATACAAAGTAACATCACATTAATTATACATAGTAACATCACGATATTTATACCTAGTAACATCACGTTAATTATACATAGTAACATTTTGTTAATTATACCACGTAACATCACGTTAATTATACGAAATAAAATCACTTTAATTATAGCTAGTAATATCACGCTACTTATACCGAGTAAGATCATCTTAATTATACCAAGTAAAATCAAGTTAATTGTACATTGTTACATCATGTTAGTTATACATAGTAACATCACGTTAATTATACCAAGTGACATCACGTTAATTATACCAAGTAACATCACGTTAATTATACCTAGTAATATCACGTTAATTAAATATACCGAGTAACATCATGTTAAATATACCGAGTAACATCATGTTAAATATACCGAGTAACATCATGTTAATTATACCTAATACCATCACGTTAATTATTTCATTCACACGAGACAAAGCGATTTTAAACGCCACTTTTGTTCTGTACAGTATCGTTGGACCCTTGGATTACAGTCCCTTCTGTAACTGTACCTCTTACAGTGTCTTCTGTAACTGCACCTCTTACAGTGTCTTCTGTAACTGCACCTCTTACAGTGTCTTCTGTAACTGTACCTCTTACAGTGTCTTCTGTAACTGCACTTCTTACAGTGTCTTCTGTAACTGTACCTCTTACAGTGTCTTCTGTAACTGTACCTCTTACAGTTTCTTCTGTAACTGTACCTCTTATAGTGTATTCTGTAACAGTACCTCTTACAGTGTCTTCTGTAACTGAACCTCTTACAGTGTCTTCTGTAACTGTACCTCTTACAGTGTCTTCTGTAACTGTACCTCTTACAGTGTCTTCTGTAACTGAACCTCTTACAGTGTCTTCTGTAACTGAACATCTTACAGTGTCTTCTGTAACTGTACCTCTTACAGTGCCTTCTGTAACTGACTCTTACAGTGTCTTCTGTAACTGTACTTCTTACAGTGTCTTCTGTAACTGTACCTCTTACAGTGTCTTCTGTAACTGAACATCTTACAGTGTCTTCTGTAACTGTACCTCTTACAGTGTCTTCTGTAACTGCACCTCTTACAGTGTCTTCTGTAACTGTACCTCTTACAGTGTCTTCTGTAACTGTACCTCTTACAGTGTCTTCTGTAACTGTACCTCTTACAGTGTCTTCTGTAACTGTACCTCTTACAGTGTCTTCTGTAACTGCACCTCTTACAGTGTCTTCTGTAACTGAACCTCTTACAGTGTCTTCTGTAACTGTACCTCTTACAGTGTCTTCTGTAACAGAACATCTTACAGTACCTTCTGTAACTGACCTCTTACAGTGTCTTCTGTAACTGTACCTCTTACAGTGTCTTCTGTAACTGCACCTCTTACAGTGTCTTCTGTAACTGACTCTTACAGTGTCTTCTGTAACTGTAACCTCTTACAGTGTCTTCTGTAACTGACCTCTTACAGGTACTTCTGTAACTGTACTCTTACAGTGTCTTCTGTAACTGCACCTCTTACAGTGTCTTCTGTAATGTAACTCTTACAGTGTCTTCTGTAACTGTACCTCTTACAGTGTCTTCTGTAACTGTACCTCTTACAGTGTCTTCTGTAATTACCTCTTACAGTGTCTTCTGTAACTGTACCTCTTAATGCTTGTAACTGTACCTCTTACAGTGTCTTCTGTAACTGTACCTCTTACAGTGCTTCTGTAACTGTACCTCTTACAGTGTCTTCTGTAACTGTACCTCTTACAGTGTTCTGTAACTGAACATCTTACAGTGTCTTCTGTAACTGTACCTCTTACATGTCTTCTGTAACTGTTACATTTACAGTACTTCTTTTAACTGACCTCTTACAGTGTCTTCTGTAACTGTACCTCTTACAGTGTCTTCTGTAACTGACCTCTTACAGTACTCTTCTGTATACTGTACCTCTTACAGTACCTTCTGTAACTGCACCTCTTACAGTGTCTTCTGTAACTGACCTCTTACAGTGTCTTCTGTAACTGCACCTCTTACAGTGTCTTCTGTAACTGCACCTCTTACAGTGTCTTCTGTAACTGCACCTCTTACAGTGTCTTCTGTAACTGACCTCTTCAGTGTCTTCTGTAACTGCACCTCTTACAGTGTCTTCTGTAACTGTACCTCTTACAGTGTCTTCTGTAACTGCACCTCTTACAGTGTCTTCTGTAACTGCACCTCTTACAGTGTCTTCTGTAACTGTACCTCTTACAGTGTCTTCTGTAACTGTACCTCTTACAGTGTCTTCTGTAACTGTACCTCTTACAGTGTCTTCTGTAACTGTACCTCTTACAGTGTCTTCTGTAACTGACCTCTTACAGTGTCTTCTGTAACTGACCTCTTACAGTGTCTTCTGTAACTGACCTCTTACAGTGTCTTCTGTTGCACCTCTTACAGTGTCTTCTGTTGCTACCTCTTACAGTGTCTTCTGTAACTGAACCTCTTACAGTGTCTTCTGTAACTGACCTCTTACAGTGTCTTCTGTAACTGCACCTCTTACAGTGTCTTCTGTCTGCACCTCTTCAGTGTCTTCTGTAACTGCACCTCTTACAGTGTCTTCTGTATGCTACCTCTTACAGTGTCTTCTGTCTGCACCTCTTACAGTGTCTTCTGTATGCTCACCTCTTCCAGTGTCTTCTGTCTGACCTCTTCAGTGTCTTCTGTACTGACCTCTTACAGTGTCTTCTGTATGTACCTCTTCAGTGTCTTCTGTAACTGCACCTCTTACAGTGTCTTCTGTAACTGCACCTCTTACAGTGTCTTCTGTCTGACCTCTTCCAGTGTCTTCTGTATGCTCTTACAGCTCTTCCAGTGTCTTCTGTTGCTGCACCTCTTACAGTGTCTTCTGTTGCTGCACCTCTTCAGTGTCTTCTGTTGCTGCACCTCTTACAGTGTCTTCTGTTGCTGCACCTCTCAGTGTCTTCTGTTGCTGCACCTCTTCCAGTGTCTTCTGTTGCTGCACCTCTTCCAGTGTCTTCTGTTGCTGCACCTCTTCAGTGTCTTCTGTTACTGCACCTCTTCAGTGTCTTCTGTTGTCACCTCTTCCAGTGTCTTCTGTTGCTGCACCTCTTCCAGTGTCTTCTGTTGCTGCACCTCTTCAGTGTCTTCTGTTGTACCTCTTCCAGTGTCTTCTGTTGCTGCACCTCTTCCAGTGTCTTCTTTACTGCACCTCTTCCAGTGTCTTCTGTTCTGCACCTCTTCCAGTGTCTTCTGTTGCTACCTCTTCCAGTGTCTTCTGTTGCTGCACCTCTTCAGTGTCTTCTGTTGTCACCTCTTCCAGTGTCTTCTGTTGCTGCACCTCTTCAGTGTCTTCTGTTGCTGCACCTCTTCCAGTGTCTTCTGTTGCTGCACCTCTTCCAGTGTCTTCTGTTGCTGCACCTCTTCCAGTGTCTTCTGTTGCTGCACCTCTTCCAGTGTCTTCTGTTGCTGCACCTCTTCCAGTGTCTTCTGTTGCTGCACCTCTTCTAGTGTCTTCTGTTGCTGCACCTCTTCCAGTGTCTTCTGTTGCTGCACCTCTTCCAGTGTCTTCTGTTGCTGCACCTCTTCCAGTGTCTTCTGTTGCTGCACCTCTTCCAGTGTCTTCTGTTGCTGCACCTCTTCCAGTGTCTTCTGTTGCTGCACCTCTTCCAGTGTCTTCTGTTGCTGCACCTCTTCTAGTGTCTTCTGTTGCTGCACATCTTCTAGTGTCTTCTGTTGCTGCACCTCTTCCAGTGTCTTCTGTTGCTGCACATCTTCTAGTGTCTTCTGTTGCTGCACCTCTTCCAGTGTCTTCTGTTGCTGCACCTCTTCCAGTGTCTTCTGTTGCTGCACCTCTTCTAGTGTCTTCTGTTGCTGCACATCTTCTAGTGTCTTCTGTTGCTGCACCTCTTCCAGTGTCTTCTGTTGCTGCACATCTT
Source organism: Cherax destructor (assembly GCA_009830355.1). Lineage (NCBI taxonomy): Eukaryota > Metazoa > Arthropoda > Malacostraca > Decapoda > Parastacidae > Cherax > Cherax destructor. The sequence continues at coordinate 66,398 of WNWK01007288.1, read as the reverse complement.
CTAGTGTCTTCTGTAGCTGTACTTCCTACAATACACCTTTTCCAGAGCCTTCAACTGCTGTACCTCCTACAATGCACCTCTTACAGTGTCTTCCGCTGTTGTACCTCCTACAATGCACCTCTTACTGTGTCTTCTGCTGCTGTACCTCCTTCAATGCACCTCTTACAGTGTCTTCCGCTGCTGTACCTCCTACAATGCGCCTCTTACAGTGTCTTCCGCTGCTGTACCTTCTACAATGCACCTCTTACAGTGTCTTTCGCTGCTATACCTCATACAATGCACCTCTTACAGTGTCTTCCGCTGCTGTACCTCCTACAACGCACCTATTCATGTGTCTTCCGCTGCTGTACCTCCTACAATGCACCTCTTACAGTGTCTTCCGCTGCTGTACCTCCTACAATGCACCTCTTACAGTGTCTTCCGCTGCTGTACCTCCTACAATGCACCTCTTGCAGTGTCTGGTGAACCTGTTTTCCTCGTTGATGAATATTTTGACCACGTCCCACGCCCTGACATTGACGTACTTATCACGGACTACCACAAGTGTCTTGTTACTGGTAAATTAGACACATATGCAACACTTGGGTATCTTTATTGAGGAAACGTTTCGCCACACAGTGGCTTCATCAGTCCATACAAGGAGAATCGTAAGAACAGGAGGAGTATGGGTGTCAGTCCTCAACTTGAGTCGATGTTGTCAGTCCATCAATCTTGAATAGAATACAACATATGAGCGTAGAGGAAGCTTATATACTGTATTCTATTCAAGATTGATGGACTGACAACATCGACTCAAGATTGAGGGACTGACCACCTCATACTCCTCCTGTTCTTCACGATTCTCCTTTGTATGGACTGATGAAGCCACTGTGTGGCGAAACGTTTCCTCAATAAAGATACCCAAGTGTTGCATATGTGTCTAATTTACCCACTCGTCGGTTCTCTGAACCATTCATTTATGTCTTGTTACTGCTGCGAGTCGAGTACGTCTCTGCTGCCCAGTCCTTATATTCACGTCTAGTGATGTTCCAGTCAGATCAAGATTGCTATGCATCTCACAAGGTGCGGTGTTGACGTCCATGCCGACGTCTGTCTTGCTTTAAAGAGTAAGATATCAGCCTACACTGAAAATAGCCTTGAACTGAAAAATAGGCCCACCTTACAAAAATAAATACTAAGTGTATACTTTCAAGAAAAATGGGCAACAATCTGCTAAATTAAATTTACCAGTTTAATTCGATTGGTAGTTTAAAGATAACAGTATAGCAGAAATATTAATTAACTGTTATAATGTTGCGATACTCCCAACTTAATTATTGGCACTCTACTGACATGATTTGTAAGTATGACTTTAAATACAACTCAGCCTAGACCACTTGCTGCTCACCACGTAATATGTAGGTTCATGGTTTTCCAAATATTGGTTTTCCAAATACTCTCTCATATCACACTGAAGGTCACTCTGATGGTAACACGTCATATCTGGACTGGCTGAAGAACTTCTAACTTCAGGTCAAAGGTCACTCGGCTGGTAACATGTCACCTTTGAGCTGGTTGGACACTTTACTTCCATCCGTATTATTTTATATAACATTAAAAAAAAAAACTATCTTTCCACTTAGTTTAAAATACAAAATTAAAATTGCTTAATTCAAATAGAAGATTGCTATTACAAACTAGCCAAAGAAAATTACTCGCTAAATCATCCTCACTTCATTTGGACAAATACACAAGCATGTCAGAAGGTGATAATACACGTTATTGCTATTATTATTATTATTATTATTATTATTATTATTATTATTATTATTATTATTATTATTATTATTATGAAGTTGACGTCGGAAGCCCATGACGCAGGTGCTTGTCTACGCATGAGAGTGCTTGGCACGAACACTGACGGATTCGTTGACCTATACTCTGACAGATGAAGAATTAGACACAGGTGCAACACCTGGGTATCGTTATTTGTAGACATTTCGCCCTCCAGTGGCTTTATCAGTACAATACAAAGTCCTTGTACTGATAAAACACTGGATGGCGAAACGTCTACAAATAAAGATACTCTGATGTGGCACCTGTGTCTAATTCTTCACCTTGTCGGTGTTATATACCATTCATATACAACTATGACAGATACGCCAGCAGATACGCCAGCATTTATGCTGACAGATACGCCAGCAAATACGCTGACAGATACGCCAGCATTTACGCTGAAAGATACGCCAGCAGATACGCCAGCATTTATGCTGACAGATACGCCAGCAGATACGCTGACAGATACGCCAGCATTTACGCTGACAGATACGCCAGCAGATACGCTGTTAAGAACTCATGATAATTACTATGAGTGCTCATCCAGGTGTTCTTCCTAACTCTTGTAGTTTGGTGGTAAATCATCGCATCATTTCAACTGACTCTCTTGGATTAAGGAACCTGTTGTTTATTTTTTTTGTTAATTTGTGAATGCATTCTTAAATTTTATATTTATTATTCCCCATTTACTCCTTCGATTCTTTAATTTAGTTTTCAACATTAATTTCTTGCATTTCGCTTTTGTCTTTAACTTTGTCACGAACGTGATTAAAATATTTTTTTTAATTTGCTGATATCAACAAGTTTTGGGTAAGGGTCTTCTTCCTCTTATTACGTTTGTGAAATTATTCGACAACTGGATGAATCTTGACTATTAATTTTTAACATTATCAGTGAGCAATATTGACAGCTTGATGAATTTGGGACACGTGTAATACCTCGATATCTTGAATGTGAAGATACCGCTTTATCAGTTTAATAGAGTTTAACAAGTGAAGACTGTAGAAGCCTCGGTAATCAGTCCCTCAACCTTGAAGGCGTTGAAATAGGATACAGTAGAAGATGAGATAATCAGAGATGTGAATCAGAATCTGCTTCCAAAACACTTTTTTATCCTATGTTTTAACATGAAAAGAATTTTTTAATGTATATTTTCGTTGGTGTTGTTGATCTCACTGAATGTTTTGTGTATATTTGCCCTTTGCAATAGCGTGTGTACTCACCTAACTAAGGTAGCAGGGGTCGATTCATAGTTCCTGGCCCCGCCTCCTCACTGGTCACTACTAGGTACTTTTTCTACCTGCTCCATGAGCTTTATCAAACCTCATCTTAAAACTATGTATGGTTCCTGCCTCCACTACATCACTTGCTAGACTATTCCACTTCCTGACAACTCTATGACTGAAGAATTACTTCCTAATATCCCTTTGACTCATCCGAGTCTTCAACTTCCAATTGTGACCCCTTGTTTCTGAGTCCCATCTCTGGAACATCCTGTCTTTGTTCACCTTGTCAATTCCTCGCAGTATTTTATGTCATTATCATGTCTTCCCTAACCTTCCTGTCCTCCAGTGTCGTCATGCCTATTTCCCTTAGCTTGTTGCAAACCTTTGCACTTTCCCTTATTTCTTGACATACTTGATAAGGTGTGGGTTCCAAACTGGTGCTGCGTACTCCAATATGGGCCTGACGTACACGATGTACAGAGTTTTGAACAAGTCCTTACTGATGGATGTGTTAATTCTGCTGATGGGAGAACCAGAACGAACGCCAGAACCAGTATCCGTCATCATAGAACCTGTATATGAATGGTTCAGAGAACCGACAAGTTATAAATTAGACACATATGCAACACTTGGGTATCTTTATTGAGGAAACGTTTCGCCACACAGTGGCTTCATCAGTCCAATACAAAGTAGAAAGGTGTAAGGAGAGGAGGAGTTTGAGGTTATCAGTCCCTCGGCCTGGAGTCGATGTGTTCAGTCCATCAATCTTGTTAGAAGTGTAGCACAAGTTGTTGTTGTTGTATGTTCGCCGGTACATCCGGCCCGGGTCTTCTCCAAATGGTGACCCGGCATTGGCCCCCTGGGTAGAGGGTGTTATCTTCTTTCTTTCTTGCTGTGGCTCCCCATGATGGGGAGTGTCTTCTGACGTCGCATCTTCATCAGCAGATCTTGGTACTTCAAGCTGTGGTTCTACCTACATAGGAAGAAGGATTAGGGATAAGAAAGAAGGAGTGAGAGAAAGAATAGCTGTAGTGGGTAGTCTTGGTCGTCGTCGGGGTTCTCCGGCGTCGTCATCGAGGGGGCGGGTGGGTGGCTAGGACTGGGAGCAGTGTCTCCAAATCATGGGTGGCCACGTAAACCAGCCGGGCTGCTTTGTCCTCGCGGGTCAGATCCCCAGGTGCCATCGGGAAGTGCCTGCGGCGAATGGACGTCGTCGAAGGACAGTCAAGCATGTAGTGAACTAGAGGCTTTGGAACCATCCGGTCGCAGTGGCGGCAAAGCTCCTCACTAACGCGTTCGATAAGGCGCTTTGCAGTAGGGTAGCCGAGGCGCAGGCGGTGGACGCTGACTTGCAGCTCCTGTTCAGTTTCCTCATGTTTGGTGGGGCTCCCTACGTGTCGCTCTGTCATACCAGTGCCGGCTCCGAGATGCTCCCGGTGCTGGTAGTGGGCGTCTGGCTGCCGAAGCTGCCCCCAGGTGCACCTGCCTGCGGCTAATGGCAATTGTAGTCGCAGGTTGGGCCGCAAGTGTGGCAGACTTAGCCGCCCCATCCGCCGCATCATTCCCAGCAAGGTCGGTGTGGCTTGGTATCCAATTGATTGTTGCTTGCCGGCCCTGCTCGTCAAGTGAATGTAGGTCTCTTCTGATGGCGGTGAGGAGCCGGATGTTATCCTTGGGCTCCCTATGCATGATGGCCTGTATCGCCGCCCTGGAGTCGACGTGGATGACTGGAGGTTGGTGGTGTTCCAGGAGCGCATGTTGGATGGCCCTCTGGATGGCGTGGAGTTCTGCCTGTAGGATGCTGCAGTGGTCTGGGAGGCGCCAGCCGACCGTTAGGGAGGAGTGATATATGCCGGAACCCGTGCGGCCGGCCTCGGGGTCTCTTGATCCATCAGTGTAGTACACTGCACACCCGGGATGCTCCGCTGCAGCAATGCTTGCAGCTGCCCACCGCTGCAGCACGTGCTGTGGACAGTGACGCTTGCTGGCTGGCAGGTTTGCAAGGTGGATTACGACAGGTTCTGGTGCCCATGGCGGTGGCACGGTGTACCCATCGACTGGCCGGTCGCATCCCTTGTCCTCGAGGAGCGGCATGGGCAGGAGCTCCTGTGTCACTTCCGCAGCCGACCACAACCATAGTCGGACACGGCCTCCTGCGAAGTCGCCTCGCTGACGGTCAAGGAGGTCTCTCAGCAGGCGCTCACCACCCGGTAGCTGGACAAATTTGGCCAACCTCCTGGCAGCAACAAGGGCGATCCTGTCACTTAGGGGCTGCAGTTGGGCCTCTCTGTTCAGAGTCACTGTGTTCGTCCAGCCCGGAGCCCCAGCATGACCCGAGCCGCAGCATTTTGTACAACGCTGAGGCTCTTGAGGCATGAGGGATGAGCATGGGCCAGGGTGATTGCACCATAGTCGACTAGCGAGCGCACCGCCTGCACGTAGAACATCCGGAGAATATCGTGGCTGGCACCAGTCCTAGGATTGGCCATGGCACGCATGGCCGTGACACGTTGCATGGCACGCTCCCTGACATGCTCTGCATGCTTGCGGAAGGAGAGTCGGCTGTCAATCCATATACCAAGATATTGGTAACTGCTGACCCAGTCCAGGTTGATGTCTGAGATCTTCAGCCTGGTATCAGGCACCTTGGCACGAAAGATCATGGCCTTGGACTTTTCCTCCGAGATCTTGAGGCCAAGGCGACGGCAAGTGGTATCTAGCAGGCTGAGGTCGCGTTGGGCTTTGCACAACAGTCCGGGCTTCCCGATGACAATGAGTGCCAGGTCATCAGCGTAGCTGAGCAGTCGGGTGCCTGCTGAGAACGTCAGCTGCACCAGCTCATGCATCAGCACGTTGAAGAGAGTTGGGCTGAGGACTCCGCCCTGCGGGTGCCATTTCCAAGGTCCTGAGGGCAAAAGCCTGCCCCTGGAAGCGTACCCGCGCCTGCCGGCCCTGTAGGTATGAGCCGACCCAGGCAAGCAGCTTGCCCCTCACTCCTCTGCGCGCCAGCAGGTCGAGGATGGCCGGTGCACTGGCCAGCTCGAAGGCCTCTTGTCGGCCTCTTGTCAGACTCAATGCTGGCCATGAGGGTGGTGATGCTCTCAGAGGTGCCCACTCCCCGTGTGAAGCCGTAGATGTGTTGGTGCTCCGGACCAAGCTTCCATCTTAGGCGCTCCAACACCATCCTCTCTGCAACCTTGGATAGGCAGCTGGTGAGGGAAATGGGCCGCATGTTGCCTGGATCCCTGGGCTTGGTGATCGGCAGGATGTTGGCTTCCTTCCATGCGGTGGGAAGTCGCCCGACCCTCCAGGTACAGTTGATGACTTCCAGGAGGGCGTCATGCCCGTGAGGGCCTGCCTTTGAGATCATACTGTAGGTGATTCCGTCCTGCCCGGGGGCCGTGTCCCGTGAAGTCTTGAAGGCAGCTTGCAGCTCCCGACCGGTGAACTCGACGTCGGTGTCGTCTTGTGCCTGGGATGCCTCTAGAATCCTGGCAGTCCTACCAGGGAGGAGGGTGGCCTGGAGGTTCTGGATGTCCTGGGGTGTAGCACAAGGCCGTAGAGGTGGCTTATATGCTGTAATCAGGTGAGGTGAAGCAGGAGGAGGCGGGGTCATAGTAGTACCATCCACTATTCTAAGTAGGTCTTCGTCCAAAGGTTGGACAAGTGTAGAAGAATTCGTTTGTATCAAGATCCCAAGCTGTTGCTGTGTCAGACAGGATGTAGATGAATGGTTCAGAGAACCGACAAGTTATAAATTAGACACATATGCAACACTTGGGTATCTTTATTGAGGAAACGTTTCGCCACACAGTGGCTTCATCAGTCCAATACAAAGTAGAAAGGTGTAAGGAGAGGAGGAGTTTGAGGTTATCAGTCCCTCTAACAAGATTGATGGACTGAACACATCGACACCTTTCTACTTTGTATTGGACTGATGAAGCCACTGTGTGGCGAAACGTTTCCTCAATAAAGATACCCAAGTGTTGCATATGTGTCTAATTTATAACTTGTCGGTTTTCTGAACCATTCATCTACATCCTGTCTGACACAGCAACAGCTTGGGATCTTGATACAAACGAATTCTTCTACACTTGTCCAACCTTTGGACGAAGACCTACTTAGAATAGTGGATGGTACTACTATGACCCCGCCTCCTCCTGCTTCACCTCACCTGATTACAGCATATAAGCCACCTCTACGGCCTTGTGCTACACTTCTAACAAGATTGATGGACTGAACACATCGACTCCAGGCCGAGGGACTGATAACCTCAAACTCCTCCTCTCCTTACACCTTTCTACTTTGTATTGGACTGATGAAGCCACTGTGTGGCGAAACGTTTCCTCAATAAAGATACCCAAGTGTTGCATATGTGTCTAATCATAGAACCTACCGGATCGGCACTTGATGTTTCACCGGAAGGACCCACTCTGTGTCTCTGGTGATCTACCAAAGCCCTAAGATGACTTAATTTCTATCTGTTGGAATAACACAAAAATTGCAACACTAAATTCAGAGGGAATGCTTGACCACGGCTGGACACTGACACTGACACTGACACTGACAAGGTGCTTCAGCTCCTTTGGTGCTCTTGTGATGGACCAGGTGCTTCGGCTCCCTCAGTTCCCTGGTGATGGACCAGGTGTTTCTGCTCCTTCAACGGCCTGGTGATGGACCAGGTGTTTCTGCTCCTTCAACGGCCTGGTGATGGACCAGTTACTTCGGCTCATTCAGTGCCCTGGTGATGGACCAGGTACTTCGGCTAATTCAGTGCCCTGGTGATGGACAAGGTGCTTTGGCTCCCTCAGTGCTCTGGTGAAGGGCCAGGTGCTTCGGCTCCAACGGTACCCTGGTGATGGACCAGTTGCTTCGGCACCCTCAGTTCCCTGGTGATGGACCAGGTGTTTCTGCTCCTTCAACGGCCTGGTGATGGACCAGTTACTTCGGCTCATTCAGTGCCCTGGTGATGGACCAGGTACTTAGGCTCATTCAGTGCCCTGGTGATGGACCAGGTGCTTTGGGTCCCTCAGCACCCTGGTGATGGACCAGGTGCTTCAGCTCTTTTAATACCTTGGTGATGGACCAGGTGCTTCAACTCCTTCAACGCCCTGGTGATGGATCATGTGCATCGGCTTATTCAGTGCCCTGGTGATGGACCAGGTGCTTCAGCTCCTTTGGTGCTCTTGTGATGGACCAGGTGCTCCAGCTCTTCCAGTACCCTGTTTTATAGTGCCCTGATTATCAAAGCATATTCAATGGATGGAGTAGGTGGGTTGGGTAGGAGTTTTTGTTTGTGGGATTGATTTTGGGTTTTAGGGGGACCTGCCTAGCGTGGACCAGTTGGCTTGCTGCAGTGTTCCTTATTTCTGTGTTCTTGTGAGTGAGAGGGGTTGGATTTGAACGGGACTTGCACAATTGTTGGGGGGGGGGATTGTCGGGGTTTGTTCCTTGGATGGGGATGGGTTGGACAAATATTTTTGTTGGTGGGTTGGTTTTGACATGGACCTGCCAAGTATGGGCCAGTAGGCCTGTTGCAGTGTTCCTCCTTTCTTATGTTCTTATGAGGTGTCGGAACGCTATTCTTAGGTTGGCCAGGCGCCCATATGCTGCAGCATTTATCTGATTGATGTGCCCCTCAGGAGATGTGCTCGGTGTTATACTCACCCCAAGATCCTTTTTCCTGAGTGAGGTTTGCAGTCTTTGGCCCCTAGCCTATACTCTGTCTAAGGTCTTCTTTGCTCTTCCCCGATCATCATGACTTTGCATTAGGTGGGGTTAAATTCCAGGAGCCCGTTACTGGACCAGGCTTGTACCCTGTCCAGGTTCCTTTGTAGGCCTGCCTGATCCTCATAAGATTTAATTCTTCTCATTAACTTCACATAATCTGTAAACACGGACACTTCTTAGTCTGTCCCTTCCGTCATCTCATTCACATATATCAAAAGCAGTACTGGGCCTAGGACTGACTCATGTGGAACCCCGCTCGTCACAGGCGCCCACTCTGACACCTCGTCACGTACCATGACTGTTGCCTCCCTGTTAGGTATTCTCTGATCAGTTGCAGTGCCTTTTAAGTTATGTGTGCCTGGTCCTCTAGCTTTTGCACTAATCTATTGTGAGGAACTTTGTCGAAGGCCTCCTTGCAGTCCAAGAAAATACAATCTACCCACCTCTTTCTCTCTCTTGTGTCTTACTTTCGCTACCTTGTCATAAAACTCCAGTAGGTTTGTGACACAGGATTTCCCGTCCCTGAAACCGTGCTGGTTGTCGTTGATAAGCTCGTTCCTTTCTAGGTGCTCCACCACTCTTCTCCTGATAATCTTCTCCATGACTTTGCATACTATACAATTCAGTGACACTGGTATGCAGTTTAATGTATCGTGTCTGTCTCCTTTTTTTTAAAAATTGGGACTACATTTGCTGTCTTCCATACCTCAGGTAGTTGCCCTGTTTCGATAGTGGTACACATAGCGCCTCTGCTTCCTCTCTCAGGACCCATGGAGAAATGTTATCCGGCCCCATCGCCTTTGAGTTATCTAGCTCGCTTAGCAGCCTCTTCACTTCTTCCTTAGTTGTATGTATTGTGTCCAACACATAATGGTGTACCCCACCTCTGTCTTTCTGGAGTCCCTTCTGTCTCCTCTGTGAACACTTCTTTGAATTTCATGTTGAGCTCCTGACATTCTTCACGGTCATTTCTTGTGACCTTCCCTCCTTAATTCCTCAGCCTTATTACCTGGTCCTTGATAGTTATTTTCCTCCTGATGTAGCTGTACAACAGCTTTGAGTCAGATTTGGCTTTCGCGTATTGTCTTTGGGCCTCCCTTCTTACTTGTGCATATTCATTTCTGGCTCTACGACTGCTCTCCTTATTCTCCTGGGTCCTTTGCCTTCTATACTCCTTCCATTCCCTGGCACACTTGGTTTTGGCCTCCCTGCACCTTTGGGTGAACCACGGGCTCATCCTGGCTTTTTCGTTATTTCTGTTACCCTTGGAGTGTGTGTGTGTGTGTGTGTGTGTGTGTGTGTGTGTGTGTGTGTGTGTGTGTGTGTGTGTGTGTGTGTTTCTACCACCAGATGTTTGCTGGTGGCGTAAACTTGGCAGAAAGGCCGAAGGGCGAAGTGCTGGCCTTTTAAAGATGAACCATTTGACCGCCGCTCTGTCCCAAACATTGCGGTATCTGTGATCTCTCCTTCTGTCTATCTTTCTGTCTGTCTGTCACTCTCTCTCACTCTCTCTCTCTCTCTCTCTCTCTCTCTCTCTCTCTCTCTCTATGTCGTGCCGATTAGGTAAAACTGGTCAATTAGCAAGAACTCATTTAAAATTAAGTCCTTTCTAAAATTTTCTCTCATACGTTTAAAGATATATTTTTTCATTTATGTTAATGTAAAAATTTATAATTTTGTACCAAGAGAAACTTTGAAAACCTACCTAACCTTATTACAACAAGCGCAATTTAATTTAGCCTAACGCAGCGAAATATATTTTAGATACTTTAACATTAATTTAATAATAAACAAACACAATGAAATATATTTTTTTCGTTATCTTCAGAATGATTTTGGCGAAATTATTGCATACACAAATTTTCACTTGTCTTATATGGCAAGGTGAGCGTTGCTATTTAAGCCAAAATCGCAAGTTTTACCTAATCGGCACGACATATATATATATATATATATATATATATATATATATATATATATATATATATATATATATATATATATATATATATATATATATACTGGGATCACTCTCTCCTTATTGGGTAATCCTATCATATCTATCCTTAATGGTGGGTATGATAAGGTTATGTTTCAATCCTTCACGTCTACCACCTCGCTGTCTAGCTCATTCCCTCTCCTAACCACTCTAAGCCTAAAGAATTCTGCATTTCTAACATCCATGTGATGTGTCTCTTTCTCTCTGTGTACGTACACCGAGCGACGTGTATATCTCAGTGTATATATATATATATATATATATGTCGTGCCGATTAGGTAAACTGGTCAATTAGCAGAACTCATCTAAATTTGTCTTCTAAAATTTTTCTTATACGTTTAAAGATATATTTTTCCATTTATGTTAATGCAAGAATTTATAATTTTGTACCAAGAGAAACTTGAAAACCTCCTAACCTTATTACAACAAGCAATTTAATTTAGCTTAACCCAACTAAATATAATTTAGATACGTTAACATTAATTTAATAATAAAGAAACACAATGAAATATATATTTTAGTTATGTTCAGAATTATTTTGGAAATTATGATACAAATTTTCACTTGTCTTATATGGCAGGTAGCGTTGCTATTTAAGCCAAAATCGAAGTTTTACCTAATCGGCACGACATATATATATATATATATATATATATATATATATATATATATATATATATATATATATATATATATATATATATATATAATATATATATATATATATATATATATATATATATATATAATATATATATGTCGTGCCGATTAGGTAAAACTTGCGATTTTGGCTTAAATAGCAACGCTCTTCTTGCCATATAAGACAAGTGAAAATTTGTGTATGCAATAATTTGCCAAAATCATTCTGAACATAACGAAAAAATATATTGAATTGTGTTTGTTTATTATTAAATTAATATTAACGTATCTAAAAATATTTAGTTGGGTTAGCTAAATTAAATTGCGCTTGTTTAATAAGGTTAGGTAGGTTTTCAAAGTTTCTCTTGTACAAAATTATAAATTCTTACATTAACATGAATGAGAAAATATATCTTTAAACGTATAAGAGAAAATTTTAGAAAGTACTTAATTTTAGATGAGTTCTTGCTAATTGACCAGTTTTACCTAATCGGCACGATATATATATATATATATATATATATATATATATATATATATATATATATATATATGTCTGCCGATTAGGTAAACTTGCGATTTTGGCTTAAATAGCAACGCTCACTGCCATATAAGACAAGTGAAAATTTGTGTATGCAATAATTTCGCCAAAATCATTCTGAACATAACGAAAAATATATTTCATTGGTTTGTATTATTAAATTAATGTTAACGTATCTAAAATATATTTAGTTGGTTAGGCTAAATTAAATTGCGCTTGTTGTAATAAGGTTAGGTAGGTTTTCAAGTTTCTCTTGGTACAAAATATAAATTTCTACATTAACATAAATGAAAAATATATCTTTAAACGTATAAGAGAAATTTTAGAAAGGACTTAATTTTAAATGAGTTCTTGCTAATTGACCAGTTTTACCTAATCGCACGAATATATATATATATATATATATATATATATATATATATATATATATATATGTCGTGCCGATTAGGTAAAACTGGTCAATTAGCAAGAACTCCTCTAAAATTAAGTCCTTTCTAAAATTTTCTCTTATACGTTTAAAGATATATTTTTCATTTATGTTAATGTAAAATTTATAATTTTGTACCAAGAGAAACTTTGAAAACCTACCTAACCTTATTACAACAAGCGCAATTTAATTTAGCCTAACCCAACTAAATATATTTTAGATACGTTAACATTAATTTAATAATAAACAAACACAATGAAATATATTTTTTTAGTTGTGTTCAGAATGATTTTGGCGAAATTATTGCATACACAAATTTTCACTTGTCTTATATGGCAAGGTGAGCGTTGCTATTTAAGCCAAAATCGCAAGTTTTACCTAATCGCACGTACATATATATATATATATATATATATATATATATATATATATATATATATATATATATATATATATATATATATATATATATATATATATATATATATAATATATATATATATATATATATATATATATATATATACTGGGATCACTCTCTCCTTATTGGGTAATCCTATCATATCAATCCTTAAGGGTGGGTATGATAAGGTTATGTTTCAATCCTTCACGTCTACCACCTCGCTGTCTAGCTCGTTCCCTCTCCTAACCACTCTAAGCCTAAAGAATTCTGCATTTCTAACATCCATGTGATGTGTCTCTTTCTCTCTGTGTACGTACACCGAGCGATGTGTATATCTCAGTGTGTATACACTGAGAGCTTTCTGCCATTCTCATATCAGTGATTAAAGTTTATCTTCTTTAAACATATCTTATTATCAGGATTAATGATCAACCAGGTTAATCCCTCAAACCCCATTTGTTATATCCGTGGCATATGATGTACGTTAATTGCGTACGGTAATTACGTTATCAATAATGGGACTTACGGTAACCTAATTTCCTTTCTAATAAATTAACTGATAATACCAATAATTACACTCAAAAACAATAAAGGAAATGAATAAAGATTTCGAACTTCATAATGTCAGTTTTACATTCGACGAAGAGAGTGAATTTCTTTCATTATCTTCCCGATGAAGCGACAAACCCACAAGAAGTTTCCAAAAAAGAAACTAGCAAACACAAGGACATATTCATTAGAAAATGTTTCGGTCGGGGAGCCTTGATTAGTAACCAAGGTCCCCTGGACCGAAACCTTTTCAAATAAATAAATGAAAGTGTTTTCTTACCTGCTCTTTTAGACCACTTTTCGACCTTATACCACTTCTCGCCTTTGACGTAAACAGCTTTTATCCAAAGAAGGAGAAGCAGCAAGGCATACGTGAAAAATTTAAATTCAGTTTGTATGGCCGTTTCACAAAGTAAATAGTATTACCAGGACCGCGGGGTAACTATTTTAAAAGCATCAGCGTGCGAGTCTGGCGTAATTAACCTGCAGAATGACACTTTTACCCGTAAAAAAATAATAACACGAACAACCTTTTAACTCATTAGTCGCACCAAGTTGCCTAACTACACCGCCATGCAATATATATGCAAAATATGTGTAAATTATATGCAAATTATAGGTAAAACAATTTTTTTTAAATTCACAAGAAATTTGACATACATATTCAAATAGTCAGTAAATCACTGGACTTCAGAAACTCAAATATAGATGAGCAAGCCACATGTGCAACAGTCGGGTATCTTTACCGTTGAAACGTGTCTCCTGTTGAGCTGGCTTCTTCAGTTGTATACAGAGATGACTTACGTATTGGAGACGGTAGAAACTGTGGTGGGGTAACTATGAAATGATCAGCCTTGAAGCAGCAGTAGTTTCTAGGTGGTTAGTCTCTCACTCTCAACAGTCTTACTAATCCACTAGTCACTATTGTGTACCATTAACATAACCTCAAATATGATTCAACGGAAGCTACCGTGGCGTGTAAAAATATTGAAAGACTAAATAAATAGAAGGTTGGAGTAAATTAACAGCAACGCCAGAATTTAGAACAACAAACTCGCAAAAACATCTCGACTGAGAAATAACAGTGAAAAGGAATACTCTTAACACTTGAAGAATCTTAAACATAAGGGACAAGAGTAAGTAATTATTGCTGCCATAGTATGTAATGTATATATATATATATATATATATATATATATATATATATATATATATATATATATATATATATATATATATATATATATATATATATATATATATATATATATATATGCCGAGTAGGTAAAATTAGTCAATTAGCAAGAACTCATTTAAACTTTTAAGTCCTTTCCAAAAATTTCTCTTCTACTTTTAAAGATATATATTTTTTTTATTTTTTTTATTGTAAAAAATAATAATTTTGTACTAAATGAACCTTAGAGAACTTATCTAAGCTTATTATAACAAGCGCAAATTAATTTAGCCAACTCCAACTAAATATATTTTAGATAAGTTTACAATAATTTAATAATAAACAAAGACAATAAAACATTTTTTTTCGTTAGTTTCAAAATGATTTTTGTGAATTTATTACATACATAAATTTTCGCCTGTATTATTCGGCAAGAAGACCGTTGCTATTTAAGCAAAAATAAAAAAAAATAGCTATTCGGCACGACTTACATATGTCGTGCCGAATAGGTAAAACGCGATCACGACATATATGACATGCCGAATAGGAAAAACTTGCGATTTTTGCTTAAATAGCAACGCTCTTCTTGCCGAATAAGGCTAGCGAAAATTTGTGTATGCAATAATTTCGCAAAAATCATTCTGATCCTAACGAAAAAAATATTTTTCATTGTGTTTGTTTATTATTAGATACGTAATTATAAACTTATCTAAAATTTATTTAGTTGGATTAGGCTAAATTAAATTGCACTTGTTATAATAAGGTTAGGTAAGTTTTCTATTTTTTTTTGGTACAAAGTTATTAATTTTTTCACTAACATAAATGAAAAATATATACATATCTATAAACGTATAAGAGATTTTTTAGAAAGAATTTAATTGACCAGTTTGACCTAATTGCCACGACATATATATATATATATATATATATATATAATTTTATATATATATATATATATATATATATATATATATATATATATATATATATATATATATATATATATGCAAAAGATCACAGTAAACAGGTGATATCAAAATATGCAAGACAACCACTATGAAAAAATAGAGGAATTCCAAGCGCTTTCGTGACTACTCACATTATCAAGGAACTATAAAAGGAAACATGACAAGAAGGCTTATAAAGGGGCGAGACTACACCTCACAGTCACATCACACTAACAAAGACAACACCTCACAGTCACATCACACTAACAAAGACAACACCTCACAGTAGCGTAACATCGCACGACTCTGTGAAGAGGAACATAAGAAAGGACCTGAAACTCTTCCCAAGAATTAAGATTAGTCCAATTTATCATTAAATTCTTCCCAAATTTTATTAATTATAAATGAATCAAATTTATATAAACCAAAAGAAATATTCATATTATTTTCAAAACTGCTTTTAATGAAACATGATTCTATTATATTCCTCTCAACCATGGACTTGCTTGATACAACCTTCTCAGCATTTTGAAAATCAATTGGATGGTTAAAATCTCTCACATGAATAAATAGAGCATTAGAATCTTGTCCAGTTCTAATGCTATATTTATGTTGTTTTAATCTTAGTTCAAGACTTTTACCAGTTTGACCATAATAAACTTTATCGCAAATTTTACAACTTTGATATTAAAATTCTTAAGAAAGGAAGGCATATCAACCAAGTTTTCATGGTAAGGGAGAACCAACATATTTTTGGTTGAATAAGGTTGGTTGTAAAAAGTATTTCTAGCTATTTTAAAAGATTTATCAATTATGTTTCTTGGGTATTTTAAAGCATTAGCTATTTCATAAATTTTAGAGATTTCTTCATCTATGAACTCTGGACTACAAATACGTAAAGCTCTCAAAAACATTGAAGAAAAAACCGACACTTTAACTCTATCTTGATGTGAAGAGTAATAGTGTACATAGGAACAATTATTTGTAGGTTTTCTGTAAATTTTGAATTAAAAATCTTCACATCAAGATAGAGTTAAAGTGTCGGTTTTTCTTCAATGTTTTTGAAAATAATATATATATATATATATATATATATATATATATATATATATATATATATATATATATATATATATATATATATATATATATATATATATATATGCAAAAGATCACAGTAATCAGGTGATATCAAAATATGCAAGACAACCACTATGAAAAAATAGAGGAATTCCAAGCGCCGATTAGGCGATTAGGTAAAACATGCGATTTTGGCTTAAATAGCAACGCTCACCTTGCCATATAAGACAAGTGAAAATTTGTGTATGCAATAATTTCGCCAAAATCATTCTGAACATAACGAAAAAAAAATATTTCATTGTGTTTGTTTATTATTAAATTAATGTTAACGAATCTAAAATATATTTAGTTGGGTTAGGCTAAATTAAATTGCGCTTGTTGTAATAAGGTTAGGTAGGTTTTCAAAGTTTCTCTTGGTACAAAATTATAAATTCTTACATTAACATAAATGAAAAATATATATCTTTAAACGTATAAGATAAAATTTTAGAAAGGACTTAATTTTAGATGAGTTCTTGCTAATTGACCAGTTTTACCTAATCGGCACGACATATATATATATATATATATATATATATATATATATATATATATATATATATATATATATATATATATATATATATGTCGTGCCGATTAGGTAAAACTGGGATTTTGGCTTAAATAGCAACGCTCACCTTGCCATATAAGACAAGTGAAAATTTGTGTATGCAATAATTTCGCCAAAATCATTCTGAACATAACGAAAAAAAAAATATTTCATTGTGTTTGTTTATTATTAAATTAATGTTAACGTATCTAAAATATATTTAGTTGGGTTAGGCTAAATTAAATTGCGCTTGTTGTAATAAGGTTAGGTAGGTTTTCAAAGTTTCTCTTGGTACAAAATTATAAATTCTTACATTAACATAAATGAAAAAAATCTTTAAACGTATAAGAGAAAATTTTTGAATGGACTTAATTTTAGATGAGTTCTTGCTAATTGACCAGTTTTACCTAATCGGCACGACATATATATATATATATATATATATATATATATATATATATATATATATATATACATAGGATGGGGTCCACCTCTGGTGTACATTGTGGGACCCATGGCCTCGGAGAAGTGGATAAAAAGGCTTCAAGGAAGAATATTTAGATTTCTTTCTGAAGCCATTTGAATATTTCACTTCCCCTACCACCCTATATTTTAATTGTGTATAAACTTTATTTCAAGACAATATACATTAACAAAATACATTGACAAGAATACAATAGGGAGTAAAACAACATAGGTAACAACTCAGAGCTACATATCAAATACTTCTTCCAGCTCCCCGGCAGTGGGCCGCGTGCCCATAATGCTGCAGGCATTTCCCCTCTGGATTGCAACACTGAGTCTCTGAAAGAGGAAGCTGGTCGCTCTGTGGTCCTTTGTTTCTATGATGAGTTTTTCACCCAGCTCTTTGAGAAACTTTAGAGCACACTTGCCTCATGCCCAAAGGGTCTCCGACCCTATTGGGATGAAGTTATAGCAAGCTGGAAGGCCTTCATATCTGCGAGTCTTCTGGGTCTCCCTGTGGCTGACAGCTCCACCCCCTTCGGCTACGGAGTATGGCAAGTAGGTGTCTGCCATTGTGGCAGCACAGGTGTAGTCCCAAGTAATCTGCTTACCATCCTTCCAGGGTAGCATAGTGGCTCTATCAGGACGCTTTTGACTTCCATCAGACCTCTGTACTTGGGGTTCCCGTTGAGCTGGGCAACGGGCTGTGGCGAGGCTTCTCTTTATGATGTCATTGATCTCCTCATGTCTAGCATACTTCTCTTCTGATGTGTGACACACAAGACCATGAAGTCCGAATTGATCAGCCGTCGCCCTGCCGCAAATACACCTATGTTCGGTGAGTATGGGGGCGGCTAGGCGAAGCGCAACACCAAACCGAATGGCCTGTTGGTCGAGTCGTGTCCCCAGAGAGGAACTGGGAACAGCTAGAAGGAAATATCCTGAGTGTGGTGCCTTCACCGCTAGGAGACGAGCTTTGTCCTTTCTTGAAGCGTTGGTGAGCATTGTGTTGGCAATTTTTTCCATGATCGGTTTGTCCCAGTTGGACTGTTTGTGCTCTTTGGGAGGAGCTGGTCTACTGGAGGAGTCTGCCAGGATGTCCCACCGAACGGCTGCTTCAATGAACCTGGGGTCTTGAGCTCCCACCACACCTCTCAAACGTTCAGGGACAATCTTCTTGACTAATCCACAGGAGGCCAAACACGATGACAGAAATGCAGGTAAAGCTACCTGCATTTGCGCACCCCTATACCTCCCAGTCGCACTAGGAGGGTTGCCTGCTCCCATTGCCGATCATCTAGTGACAGATGTAGTGCCTTCTTAAGGGTTGATCTCAGGTGTGCGTCATACTCGTTGAGTGTTGGGTTGTCAAAAGAGGGTGCGCACCTCAAGAAGTAAGTGAGTCTTGGCATAGTAAGACACCTTGTGAAGAGATACAGGGCATCTAGCCTATACTCTGTGTGCGGTCTTCTTTGCCCTTCCCCGATCTTCATGACTTTGCATTTGGCGGGGTTAAATTCGAGCAGCCAGTTGCTGGACCATGTGTCCAGCATGTCCAGGTCTCTTTGAAGTCCTGCCTGATCCTCATCGAATTTAATTCTCCTCATAATCTTCACATCATCTGCGAACAGGGACACTTCTGAGTCCATCCCTTCAGTCATGTCATTAACATATACCAAGAGTAGCACTGGTCCTAGGACTGACCCCTGTGGGACCCCGCTCGTCACAGGCGCCCACTATGATACCTCGTCACGTACCATGACCCGTTGTTGCCTCCCTGTCAGGTATTCTCTGATCCATTGCAGTGCCCTTCCTGTTATACACGCCTGATCCTCTAGCTTCTGCACTAATCTCTTGTGAAGAACTGTGTCGAAGGCCTTCTTGCAGTCCAAGAAAATGCAATCAACCCACCTCTCTCTCTCGTGTCTTACTTCTATTACTTTGTCATAGAACTCCAGAAGGTTTGTGACACAGGATTTGCCTTCCATGAATCAGTGCTGGTTGTCGTTTATAATCTTGTTCCGTTCCAGGTGCTCCACCATTCCCCTCCTGATAATCTTCTCCATGACACTGCACACTATACACGTAAGTGACACTGGTCTATAGTTCAGTGCCTCATTTCTGTCTCCTTTCTTAAAAAGGGGAACTACATTTGCCGTCTTCCATACCTCAGGTAGCTGCCCAGTTTCAAGGGATGTGTTGAAAATTGTGGTTAGTGGCACACACAGCATTTCTGCTCCCTCTCTAAGGACCCACGGAGAGATGTTGTCCGGTCTCATCGACTTTGAGGTATTAAGGTCACTGAGCAACTTCTTCACCTCCTCCTCAGTTGTGTGTATGTCATCCAACACTTGTTGGTATATTCCTTGTTGGTCTCCCACTCTGCTCTGTCTTCCCAGAGTCCTTCCTGTCTCCACTGTAAATACTTCCTTAAATCTCGTGTTGAGCTCCTCATATACCTCTTGATCATTTCTTGTGAGTTCTCCACCTTCTTTCCTCAGCCGGATCACCTGGTTTTTGACTATTATCTTCCTCCTTATGTGACTTTACAGCAGTTTCGTGTCAGACTTGACTTTCGATGCTATGTCATTTTCGTACTGTTGCTGGGCCTCCCTCCTTATCTGTGCATACTCGTTTCTGGCTCTACGACTAATCTTGTTTTCCTGGGTCCTTTGCCTTCTGTACTTTTTCCATTCTCTAGCGCACTTAGTCTTTGCCTCCCTGCACCTTCGGGTAAACCAATGGCTCATTCTGGACTTCACATTATTTCTGTTGCTCCTGGGAACAAACCTCTCCTCTGCTTCCTTGCATTTTGTCGTTACGTATTCCATCATTTCGTTTACTGACTTTCCTACCAGTTCTCTGTCCCACTGAACCTTCTGCAGGAAGTTCTTCATACCCATGTAGTCCCCCCTTTTATAATCTGGCTTTTCCCTTTCAACTCCTGTTGCCCTCTCCACTTGTAACACTACCATGTACTCAAAGCTCAGAACACCGTGGTCACTGGCTTCCAGGGGCCTCTCATATGTGATGTACTCAATGTCTGAGCTGCTCAGGGTGAACACGAGGTCCAGTCTTGCTGGTTCGTTCTCTCCTCTCTCTCTGGTAGTGTCCCTGACATGTTGATGCATGAGGTTTTCCAGTACAACATCCATCATCTTGGTTGTCCATGTTTCTGGACCCCAATATGGCTCCAGATTTTCCCACTCGATCTCCCTGTGGTTGAAGTCGCCCATAACCAGTAATTTTGCTCTGCTCGAGTGAGCTCTTCTTGCCACCTCAGCCAGTGTGTCCACCATTGCTCTGTTGCTCTCTTCATATTCCTCTCTTGGCCTCCTGCAGTTCTGTGGTGGGTTATACATCACTGCAATGACTACGTCATGTTCCCTAGACTGAATTGCACCTACTATGTAATCCCTTTCACTAATCACGTCCATGCCTTCCATTTCCTCAAATCTCAATCGGTTTCTTAAGATCAGTGCAACCCCTTCCCCCTCTGCTCCTTCTATCTTTCCTCAGGATTTGATATCCCGGTGGGAAGATTGCGTCTGTTATTGCCTCAGTGTGTGTGTGTGTGTGTGTGTGTGTGTGTGTGTGTGTTACTCACCTAATTGTACTCACCTAATTGTGGTTGCAGGGGTCGAGACTCAGCTCCTGGCCTCGCCTCTTCACTGTCCGCTACTGGGTCTCTGCTCTCCCTGCTCCATGAGCTTTATCATACCTTGTCTTAAAACTATGTATGGTTCCTGCCTCCACTATATCTTTCTCTAGACTATTCCACTTCCTGACTACTCTGTGGCTGAAGAAATGCTTCCTAACATTCCTTTGACTCATCTGAGTCTTCAGCTTCCAGTTGTGTCCCCTTGTTTCTGTGTTCCCTCTCTGGAACATCCTGTCACTGTCTACCTTGTCGATTCCCCGCAGTATTTTGTATGTCGTTATCATGTCTCCTCTGACCCTTCTTTCCTCTAGTGTTGTTAGTCCTATTTCCCTCAACCTTTCTTCTTAGGACAGACCCCTGAGTTGTGGAACTAACCTTGTCGCAAACCTTTGCACTTTCTCTAGTTTCTTTACGTGCTTGACCAGGTGTGGTTTCCAGACTGGTGCTGCATATTCTAGTATGGGCCTGACGTACACGGTGTACAGTGTCTTGAACGATTCCTTGTTAAGGTAACGGAACGCTAGTCTTAGGTTTGCCAGTCGCCCATATGCTGCCGCAGTTATCTGGTTGATGTGTGCCTCCGGAGACGTGCTTGGCGTTATACTCACCCCAAGGTCTTTCTCCTTTGCCGAGGTTTGTAGCCTTTGTCCGCCTAGCCTGTACTCTGTCAGCGGTCTTCTTTGTCCTTCTCCAATCTTCATGACTTTGCATTTGGTGGGATTGAATTCGAGAAGCCAGTTGCTAGACCAGATGTCAAACTTGTCCAGGTCTGTTTGAAGTCCTGCTTGGTCCTCTTCCGATGTGATTCTCCTCATTAATTTCACATCATCTGCGAACAGAGACACTTCTGAGTCTATCCCGTCCGTCATGTCATTTACATATACCAATAATAACACTGGTTCTAGGACTGACCCCTGCGGTACACCGCTCGTCACAGGCGCCCACCGTGATACCTCATCACGCACCATGACCGTTTTGCCTCCTGTGAGGTATTCCCTGATCCATTCCAGTGCCCTTCCTGTTATACATGCTTGTTCTTCCAACTTCTTTACCCCTAGTCCCATCTATTAGATGGTCGCTACTAGGTCACTCTCTCCCTGTTCTATGAGCTTCATTATACCTCTTCTTGAAATAAATGTATAAATGACAAATGGAAAATAAACACATAAGCAGATGTGATCCTTTACACGTTTGCCCAGCGTGTATCTCGACAGATCTACCTGAAATACACATAGAGTGTATAGGTCAGCATTCTCACCTGACTGTCCTATATATCTCTATGTTGCTCATTTCAGGAATGTCTGCTGATCACGTGGGCAATCATAAGGATCTATACTGCTATGTGTTATTTTCCATACCTCTTCTTAAAGCTATGTATGGATCCTGCCTCCACTACTTCCCTCTTCAGATTGTTCCACTTCCTGATAACTCTAAGGCTGAAGAAATACTTTCAAAACATCCCTATTACCCATCTGAGTTGTTAATTTCCAGTTGTGTCTCCTACTTCCTGGAACATCCTGTCCCTGTCCACCTTTTCAGTTCTTCTCAGTATTTTGTACGTCATTATCATGTCTTGTCTAACCCTCCTGTCCTCCAGTGTCGACAGGTTGATTTCCTCTAACCTCTCCTCATAGGACATACCCCTTAGCTCCAGGACTAGTCTTGTTGCAAACTTTCACACTTTACACAAATAACCCGCACACATAGGAGAGAAAATCTTATGACGACGTTTCGGTCCGACTTAGAGCATCCACAAGTCACTCTGAGAGAAGAGAATGAGTGAGCCAGTACACACAGGCGAGGACACTGACGGGAGAAACAGGAAGAAAAATAAGTAGTGGTAATGCTGGCAGTGGAAGCAGAAGTGGAAGTGGTAGACGTAGTAGAATGTAGATGGAATATTTTTTTTTTTTTTTTGCCACAAGAGATAGAAAGGGGAAAGGCAATACTAGTAGTAGTAATATTAGTTGAAAAGGTAGAAGGTATAAGAAGTAATAGTAATAAAGGAGTAGTAGTGGTAGTAGTAGTGGTAGTCTAATTTATTAACCTTCTTCAGTAAAGCTTTTGAGGCTGTTGATCACGATAAAGAATTCGATATTGTTTATTTAGACTTTAGTAAGGCTTTTGATAGAGTACCGCACCAGAGACTGTTAAAGAAAGTGGCAGCTCATGACATTGGGGAAAAGTGCTGTCATGGATCGAGTCATGGCTCACTAATAAGAAGCAGAGATGTAGATGAATAGTTCAGAGAACCGACAAGTTGTTAAATTAGACACATATGCAACACTTGGGTATCTTTATTGAGGAAACGTTTCGCCACACAGTGGCTTCATCAGTCCAATACAAAAAAGAAAGTAGTAATAAAAGGAGAAGTTTGAGGTAATCAGTCCCTCGGCCTGGAGTCGATGTGTTCAGTCCATCAATCTTGAAGTAAATACAACATAAGGCAAATAGAAGTTGCTTATATACTGTAGACAGGTGAGATGAAGCAGGAGGAGGCGGGGTCATAGTGGTATCATCCACTAGTCGAAGTAAGTCCTTGTCCAAAGGTTTGGACAAATGTTGAAGAATCCCTTTGTATCAAGATCCCAAGAAGTTGCAACTTTATACATCATTAGTAAGGCCTCACCTAGATTACGCAGCTCAGTTCTGGTCTCCATATTACAGAATATATATTAATTCGTTAGAAAACATTCAGATTAGAATGACTAAATTAATACATAGCATTAGAAATCTTCCGTATGAAGAAAGATTGAAGACCCTTAAATTACATTCACTTGTAAGACGAAGAATGAGGGGAGACATGATCGAGGTATAAAAGTGGAAAATGGGTATTAACAAAGGGGATATAAATAAGGTCTTGAGGATATCTCTCCAAGAGAGAACCCGCAATAATGGATTCAAATTAGATAAGTTTAGATTTAGAAAGGATATAGGAAGATATTGGTTTGGAAATAGGGTAGTTGATGAGTGGAACAGTCTGCCTAGTAGGGTTATTGAAGCTAGGACCTTGGATAGTTTCAAATTTAGGTTGGATAAATTAAGAACATATGAACATAAGAAAGGAGGAACACTGCAGCAGGCCTGTTGGCCCATACTAGGCAGGTCCTTCACAATCCGTCCCACTAACAGAACACTTGCTCAATCTAATTTTCAATGCTACCCAAGAAATAAGCTTTGATAATTCTATTTACTCATGTGCGAGTCCCACTCAAATCCAACCCCTCTCACTCATGAATTTATCCAACCTAAATTTGAAACTACCCAAGGCCCTACTAGGCAGACTGTTCCACTCATCAACTACCCTGTTTCCAAACCAATACTTTCCTATATCCTTTCTAAATCTAAACTTATCTAACTTGAATCCATTATTGCAGGTTCTCTCTTGGAGAGATATCCTCAAGACCTTATTTATATCCCCTTTGTTAATACCCATTTTCCACTTGTATACCTCGATCATGTCTCCCCTCATTCTACGTCTTACAAGTGAATGTAATTTAAGGGTCTTCAATCTTTCTTCGTAAGGAAGATTTCTAATGCTATGTATTAATTTAGTCATTCTACGCTGAATGTTTTCTAACGAATTTGTCCATTCTGTAATATGGAGACCAAAACTGAGCTGCGTAATCTAGGTGAGGCCTTACTAATGATGTATAAAGCTGTAATATAACCTCTGGACTTCTGTTGCTAACACTTCTTGATATAAATCCCAGTAATCTATTTGCCTTATTACGTACGCTTAGGCATTGCTGTTTTGGGTTTTTAGGTTGCGGCTTACCATCACCCCCAAGTCCTTCTCGCAATCTGTATGGCTAAGTTCTACGTTATTTAACTTATAAGTGCTTGGGTTATGGACACTCCCGAGCTTCAGAACCTTGCATTTATCTACATTGAATTGCATCTGCCACTTTTCTGACCACGAATTAAGTTTGTCTAAATCTTCCTGAAGTTCTATGACATTTATGTTTGAATCAATTATCCTACCTATCTTCGTGTCGTCGGCGAATTTGCTCATATCACTAGTAATTCCCTCGTCAAGGTCATTGATATATATTATAAATAACAATGGGCCTAAGACTGATCCCTGTGGAACACCACTTGTTACAAGTCCCCATTCGGATTTAACCCCATTTATGCACACTCTCTGCTTCCTATTGGTGAGCCATGACTCGATCCATGACAGCACTTTTCCCCCAATGCCATGAGCTGCCACTTTCTTTAACAGTCTCTGGTGCGGTACTCTATCAAAAGCCTTACTAAAGTCTAAATAAACAATATCGAATTCTTTATCGTGATCAACAGCCTCAAAACCTTTAGTGAAAAAGGTTAATAAATTTGATAGGCAGGAACGGCCCCTCGTGAATCCATGCTGAGTATCATTAATCAAATTATGGTTATCTAGATGGCTTCTAATAATATCAGCTATAATTGACTCTAGTAATTTGCCTACAATTGAGGTCAGGCTTATTGGGCGGTAATTTGACGGTAGTGACTTATGCCCTGCTTTAAAAATAGGAATTACATTAGCCATCTTCCACATATCAGACACTACACCTGTTTGAAGAGATAAATTAAAAATGTTAGATATTGGTTCACAGAGTTCCATTTTGCATTCCTTAAGAACCCTTGCAAAAAGCTCATCAGGACCCGGCGATTTATTTTGTTTCAGTCGGTCTAGTTGTTTCCTAACCATTTCGCTAGTGACTGTGATATTACATAATTTATCTTCTTCTGGGCCTCTGTAAAAATTAATTCCTGGGATATTATTAATGTCTTCCTGTGTGAAAACTGAGAGAAAATAATTATTAAAAATAGAGCACATATCATTCTCCTTGTCAGTAAGATGCCCAGAATTATTTTTAAGGGGACCTATCTTATCCCTAACTTTTGTTCTATAAACCTGGAAAAAACTTTTTGGGTTAGTTTTTGAATCCCTAGCAACTTTAATTTCATAGTCCCGTTTAGCTTTTCTTATTCCCTTTTTAACGTCCCTCTTAATGTCAGTATACTTATTTATAAGATGACCCTCACCTCTTTTTATGCGCCTATAAATTTCTTTCTTCTGCCCTAAAAGATACTTAAGCCTATTATTCATCCATTTTGGGTCATTTCTACTTGATCTAATTTCTTTACACGGGATAAATGTTCTTTGGGCAGCCTGTATAGTGTTAAGAAAACTGTCATATTGATACCTCTCTTCGTCACCCCAGTCCACAGTTGATAAGTATTCTCTAAGTCCATTATAATCTGCTAAGCGAAAATCTGGGACCGTTACTGAATTATCCCTACTAACATACATCCATTCAATGCTAAAGGTAATTGACTTGTGGTCGCTTGAGTCGAGTTCCTCTGTAATTTCTAAATTATTAACAAGGGTTTCCTTGCTTGCCAGAACCAAGTCAAGTAGGTTATTTCCCCTTGTAGGTTCTGTTACAAACTGCTTCAAAAAGCAATCCTGAACTACTTCTAAAAAGTCGTTAGATTCTAAATTCCCTGTCAAGAAATTATAATCAATCTGACTAAAGTTAAAGTCCCCTAGAATTACTACGTTATCGTGCCTTGTGGCCTTAACAATTTCCTCCCAAAGTAGTCTCCATTGTTCCCTATCTAAGTTTGGAGGACGGTAAATCACGCCTAAAATCAATTTTTCACACCCATCTGAAAATTCTATCCAGACAGACTCTGTATGTGTTATTTCAGATTTTATACTCGTTTTTATGCAACAATTTAAATGATCACGGACATAGAGTGCCACCCCACCCCCATTCCCGATACTTCTGTCTACTTGGAACAATTTAAAACCCTGAATGTGACATTCGGCAGGCATGTCCCGATTTTTCATATTAAACCATGTCTCAGTTATTGCAAAAACATCAATATTACCCGTACTTGCAACTAATCTCAACTCGTCCATCTTATTCCTAGCACTACGAGTGAGTGAGAGGGGTTGGATTTGAGTGGGACTCGCACATGAGCAAATAGAATTATCAAAGCTTGTTTCTTGGGTAGCATTGAAAATTGGGTTGAGCAAATATTCTGTTAGTGTGATGGATTGTGAATGACCTGCCTAGTATGGGCCAACAGGCCTGCTGCAGTGTTCCTCCTTTCTTATGTTCTTATGTAGTAGTAGTAGAAGTGAAGTAAGTCTAAGGGTAAGAAATAGGAGCACTGCAGGAGAGCTGAGAGCCCACATGGGGTCCCACCAAAAACACTGGAAAAAAAACACTGATGGACAGAACACACTAGCCAGAAGAAAGGAAAAACAAAGAAAGAAATAAGGAAAAGTAGGAAAGGGGAAGGGAAAGGGGAAGGGGAAGGGGAAGGGAGAGAAGAAAGGATCAGGTCAAGTCACGAATATCGGACCGAAACGTCGTTATAAACTTTTCTCTCTACTGTGTGCAGGTTATTTGTGAATTGTTCCAGTCGCGGTATTGCGCCTTTTTGTTATTTTTTGCCATTTCTCCAATTTCTTGAAATGTTTGACCAGGTGTACAGTGTCCAGGAGGTTGGCGCTTATATACTAACGTCAGGTGGAAAGGGACGGGTAGCAGACAAGGGCATAGTCACTGGGAGGCGGGATTCCCCAGTGGAAGTAGGTCATACCCAAAGAGATGAGTTAGTTGTAGTAGTAGTTGTTGTAGCCGTGAAGAAGGTTATGTACAGGTCCTCAGAATCAAGATTCCATGATGTTGCAGTGTCTGACAAGTTGTACAAGAATGGTATACAATACCGACAGATAAAGATACCCAGATGTTGCACATGTGTCTTTATTTCATACTGTCGGTATGGGGCTCTGCATACTCCAATATGGGCCTGACGTACATGGTGTACAGATTGTGTACAGAGTCTTGAACGATTCCTTGCTAAGGTGTCAAAACGCTATTCTAAGGTTTGCCAAGTGCCAACCTTAGAATAGCAGTTATTTGGT
Organism: Cherax destructor; assembly: GCA_009830355.1. NCBI lineage: Eukaryota > Metazoa > Arthropoda > Malacostraca > Decapoda > Parastacidae > Cherax > Cherax destructor. The sequence continues at coordinate 38,225 of WNWK01007288.1, read as the reverse complement.
TGATGTGCTCCTCGTAAGAAGCGAGCCTTTTTCTTGAGTGAGGTTTACAGTCTTTGGCCCCTAGACTGTACTCTGTCTGTGGTCTTCTTTGACCTTCCCCAATCGTCATGACTGCTTTAGGTGGAGTTAAACTCCAAGAGCCAGTTGTGTGTGTGTGTATATATACTCACCTAATTATACTCACCAGATTGTGGTTGAATGGGTCGAGTCATAGCTCCTGGCCCCGCCTCTTCACTGGTCGCTACTAGGTCACTCCCTCCTGGCTCCGTGAGCTTTATCATACCTATTCTTAAAGTTATATATAGATCCTGCCTCCACCACCTATTGTGTGTGTGTAATAATAATATTATTAATATTCTTACAGAAAAATTAAAAAAGAAATTACTCTGCTGACAAAATAGATGCAAAATCATAAATGGATTTCTGGCAAATTTAAAGTTGGACTCAGGAAAAACATTAAGCTAATAAGCTGTGAGATCCCCATCTTGAAGATTACATCCAGAAGGTGTAGCGTCACTACCAGCACCACCAGGGGTGTAGCGTCACCACCAGCACCACCAGGGGTGTAGCGTCACCACCAGTACCTCCATTGGTGTAACTGTGTAAATGAATGGTTCAGAGAACCGACAAGTTGATAAATTAGACACATGTGCAACACTTGGGTATCTTTATTGAGGAAACGTTTCGCCACACAGTGGCTTCATCAGTCCAATACAAAGGAGAATCGTGAGGAACAGTCGGAGTTTGAGGTGGTTCAAGGTTGAGGGACTGACCACCTCAAATTCCTCCTGTTCTTCACGATTCTCCTTTGTATGGACTGATGAAGCCACTGTGTTGCGAAACGTTTCCTCAATAAAGATACCCAAGTGTTGCATTCATGTCTAATTTATCATTGGTGTAACGTCATCACCAGCACCACCAGGGGTGTAGCGTCACCACCAGCACCACCAGGGCTGTAGCGTCACCACCAGGGACGAACCTTATTAGGAATCCGAGGACCATTTCCAGTTTCTTTGTGTGCGTCATCAGGTGTGGGCTACAAGCCACACCTGTGACAGGTCTGACTTTATTGGATATTTGGATATATAGTGGTCAGTATATTGAGTGGTAGGTATATAGTGAGGTTAATATATATCCCGTGGCCTGGTGGCTAAAGCTCTCGCTTCACACTGCGAGAGTCTAAGTTCGATTCCCAGTGAGGGTATTGAAACATTGGGCGTGTTTCTTTACACCGGTTGCCTATGTTCACCCATCACTAAAATGGGTACCTGGGCTTTAGTCGACTGATGTGGGTCGCACCCTGGGACAAAACTGACCTAATTTGCCCGAAATGCTCTGCATAACAAGCGGCTTTCTATATACTAGTATGTCATTGCTGTCAGTAATGACATACTAGTATATACATTGTACATGCACTTGAACGTGTACCTTGTACATACACTTGTAGTAAATAAAGATATTATACTATATATATATATATATATATATATATATATATATATATATATATATATATATATATATATATATATATATATATATCTTTTGTACCATATTATGTAATAAAATATACCTATTGGTAAAAAAAAAAAAAAGATGGGGTGGTAGGGGAAGCGGAATATTCAAATGGCATCATGAAGAAATCCAAATTTTCTTCTTTGAAGCCTTTTTATATACTGTATATAAATATATGTATAGTATATATTTTATTTTTATTTATTTATTAACACATCGGCCGATTCCCACCAAGGCAGGGTGGCCAGAAAAAGAAAAACTTTCATCATCATTCACTCCATCACTGTCTTTCCACTACAGTTATAAAACTGCAACATTAACACCCTCCTTCAGAGTGCAGACACTGTACTTCCCATCTCCAGGACTCAAGTCCGGCCTGCCGGTTTCCCTAAATCCCTTCATAAATGTTACTTTGCTCACACTCCAACAGCACGTCAAGTATTAAAAACCATTTGTCTCCATTCACTCCTATCAAATACGCTCACACATGCTTGCTGGAAATCCAAGCCCCTCGGACACAAAACCTCTTTTACCCCCTCCCTCCAACCTTTCCTTGGATGACCCCTACCCCACCTTCCCTCCACTACAGATTTATACACTCTCGAAGTCATTCTGTTTCATTCCATTCTCTCTACATGTCCGAACCACCTCAACAACCCCTCCTCAGCTCTCTGGATAATAGTTTTGGTAATCCCGCACCTCCTCCTAATTTCCAAACTCCGAATTCTCTGCATTATATTCACACCACACATTGACCTCAGACATGACATCTCCACTCCCTCCAGCCTTCTCCTCGTTCCAACAATCATCACCCATGCTTCACACCCATATAAGAGTGTTGGTATAACTATACTCTCATACATTCCCCTCTTTACTTCTATGGAAGTAGAGTGCACCATTCACCCTTTTCCCCTCATCAATTCTATGATTCACCTCATCCTTCATAGACCCATCCGCTGACATGTCCACTCCCAAATATCTGAATACATTCACCTCCTCCATACTCTCTCCCTCCAATCTTATATCCAATCTTTCGTCACCTAATCTTTTTGTTATCCTCATCACCTTACTCTTTCCTATATTCACTTTCAATTTTCTTCTTTTACATACCCTACCAAATTCATCCACCAACCTCTGCAACTTCTCTTCAGAATCTTCCAAAAGCACAGAGTCATCAGCAAAAAGCAACTGTAACAACTCCCACTTTGTATTTGATTCATTGTCTTTTAACCCCACACCTCTTGCCAAGACCCTCGCATTCACTTCTCTTACAACCCCATCTATAAATATATTGAACAACCATGGTGACATCACACATCCTTGTCTAAGGTCTACTTTTACTGGGAAATAATCTTCCTCTCTCCTACACACTCTAACCTGAGCCTCACTATCCTCATAAAAGCTCTTCACTGCTTTCAGTAACCCACCTCCTATTCCATACACCTGCAACATCTGCCACATTGCCCCCCTATCCACACTCTCATACGCCTTTTCCAAATCCATAAATGCCACAAAAACGTCTTTACCCTTATCTAAATAGTGTTCACCTATATGTTTCACTGTAAACACTTGGTCTACACACCCCCTACCTTTCCTAAAGCCCCCTTATTCATCTGCTATCCTTATTACTCTTAATTCTTTCAATAATAACTCTACCATACACTTTACCTGGTATACTCAACAGACTTATTCTCCTATAATTTTTGCACTCTCTTTTGTCCCCCTTGCCTTTATACAAAGGAACAATACACGCTCTCTGCCAGTCCCTAGGTACCTTACCCTCTTCTATACATTTATTAAATAATAGCACCAACCACTCCAAAATTATATCCCCGCCTGCTTTTACATTTCTATCTTTATCCCATCAATCTCAGCTGCCTTACCCCCTTTCATTCTACCCACTGCCTCACGAACTTCCCCCACACTCACAACTGGCTCTTCCACACTCCTACAAGATGTTATTCCTCCTTGCCCTATTCACGAAATCACAGCATCCCTGTCTTCATCAACATTTAACAACTCCTCAAAATATTCCCTCCATCTTCCCGATATCTCTAACTCTCCATTTAATAACTCTCCTCTCCTATTTTTAACTGTCCAATTCATTTGTTCCCTAGGCTTCCTCAACTTATTAATCTCGCTCCAAAACTTTTTCTTATTTTCAACAAAATTTGAGGATAACATCTCACCCACTCTCTCATTTGCTCTCTTTTCACATTGCTTCACCACTCTCTTAACCTCTCTTTTTCTCTCCATATATTCTTCCCTCCTTGCATCACTTCTACTTTGTAAGATCCTCTCATATGCTAACTTTTTCTCCCTTACTACTCTCTTTACATCATCATTCCACCAATCGCTCTTCTTCCCTCCCGCACCCACTTTCCTTGTAACCACAAACTTCTGCTGAACACTACATTCTTTAACCTACTCCATACATCTTCGACCCCATTGCCTATACTCTCACTAGCCCATCTATCCTCCAATAGTTGTTTATATCTTACCCTAACTGCCTCCTCTTTTAGTTTATAAACCTTCACCTCTCTCTTACTTACTGCTTCTATTTTCCTTGCATCCCATCTACCTTTTACTCCCACTTTAGCTACAACTAAAAAGAGATCTGATATATCTGTGGCCCCTCTATAAACATGTACATCCTGAAGTCTACTCAACAGTCTTTTATCTACCAATACGTAGTCCAACAAACTTCTGCCATTACTCCCTACATCATATCTTGTATACTTATTTATCCTCTTTTTCTTAAAATATGTATTACCTATAACTAAACCCCTTTCTATTCAAAGTTAAATCAAAGGGCTCCCATTATCATTTACACCTGGCACCCCAAACTTACCTACCACACCCTCTCTACATGTTTCTCCTACTTTAGCATTTAAGTCCCCTACCACAATTACTCTCTCACTTGGTTCAAAAGTTCTTATACATTCGCTTAGCATCTCCAAAAATCTCTCTCTCTCCTCTACACTCCTCTCTTCTCCAGGTGCATACACGCTTATTATGACCCACTTTTCGCATCCGACCCTTATTTTAATCCACATAATCCTTGAATTTACACATTTATATTCCCTCTTCTCCTTCCATAACTGGTCCTTCAACATTATTGCTACCCCTTCCTTAGCTCTAACTCTCTCAGATACTCCTGACTTAATCCCATTTATTTCTCCCCACTGAAACTCGCCTACCCCCTTCAGCTTTGTTTCGCTTAGGGCCAGGACATCCAACTTCTTTTCATTCATAACATCAGCAATCATCTCTTTCTTATCATCCACACTACATCCACACACATTCAAACATCCCAGTTTTATAAAGTTTTTCTTCTTCTCTTTTTAGTAAATGTGTACAGGAGAAGGGGTTACTAGCCCATTGCTCCCGGCATTTTAGTCGATCGACCTTAAATGACGACAAGGGGCATGGCTTTAAGGAGAGAGATGATTCCTTTTCCACTTTTATGGACAAAGAAAATAAGAGACCAAGGCTAATAAGAAAAGAAGAAAACCTAGATGTGTGTAGTATATTATGCATGTGTCCTGTAGTTTACCTAGTGTAGAGAAGTAGTACTAGATATACCTGTTATGCTGTTTATGAGACAGAAGAAAGAGACCAGCAAAGTAGCATCATTAAACAGTTTCAGGTTTCTGTTTCAGTCACCTGGTAGGACGGTAGTACCTCCCTGGGTGGTTGCTGTCTACCAACCTACTACCTACATATATATATATATATATAGTATATGTGTGTGTGTGTGTGTGTGTGTGTTACATTATTATTCTTATCATGGGGAGCGTTAAATCCGTACGGCTTATACAGAGCCTGTGTGGGGAGGGGATAGAAGGTATTCATGCTCAATTCAGGGAACTCGAGCACAAATCCATCCCTAGATCAAGACCTCCTCACCAGCGTCAAGGAGCATCCCTTGAGGGGCGTGTTACAGAGAAAGAGAGAGATAGAGAAAGAGAGATAGGGACATAGAAAGAGAGGGAGAGAGAGAGCAGGTAGGTCTGAGCAAAATACAATTATGTTTACATTCCATTTAGCAATAAATTTCCCCGGGGGCTCATATTGGCATTCGATATTTTACTGTTATTAATTTATTTTTTAAGGCTTCACACAGCAACATCTGACAAGAGTTACAATAATGATTCTCTCTTCTTTTTATTTGAATGAACGTAGAAATTAGGAACGTAAAAATAAATAATTGAAGCGCGTACTGCTGAGTGTGGTGGCACTCTTCCCTGTGTATAACAATGACCAGTAAGCACTCTTATAAAGCAAGTCTGTATAGGGAGATTTTTTGGCAAATGAAATAGAAAAAAGTGCATTGAACAGCACATAGTATGAAGGCCTTTTATCTTGCTATTCAATACTAGATGCACACAATATAGAGAAGAGTTTATATGTATATATAAACGAGGAGGGTGTGTAAAGGTAGAAAGTTGAAAGTGAACATAGATAAGAGTAAGGTGATGAGGGTATCAAACGATTTAAATAAATAAAAATTGGATATCACATTGGAGAGAGGGATTATGGAAGAAGTAAATGTTTTCAGATATTTGGGAGTTGACGTGTCAGCGGATGGGTTTATGAAGGATGAGGTTAACCATAGAATTGATGAAGGAAAAAAGGTGAGTGGTGCATTGAGGTATCTGTGGAGACAAAAAACGTTATCCATGGAAGGGAATGTACGAAAGTATAGTGGTACCAACACTCTTATATGGGTGTGAAGCATGGGTTGCAAATGCTGCAGCGAGGAGGAGGCTGGAGGCAGTGGAGATGTCCTGTCTAAGAGCAATGTGTGGTGTAAATATTATGCAGAAAATTCGGAATGTGGAAATTAGGAGAAGGTGTGGAGTTACTAAAAGTATTTGTCAGAGGGCTGAAGAGGGGTTGTTGAGGTGGTTTGGTCATTTAGAGAGAATGGATCAAAGTAGAATGACTTGGAGAGCGTATAAATTTGTAGGGGAAGGAAGGCGGGGTATGGGTCGTCCTTGAAAAGGTTGGAGGGAGGGGGTAAAGGAGGTTTTGTGGGCGAGGGGCTTGGACTTCCAGCAAGCATGTGTGAACATGTTAGATAGGAGTGAATGGCGACGAATGGTTTTTGGGACCTGACGAGCTGTTGGAGTGTGAGCAGGGTAGCATTTTGTGAAGAGATTCAGGGAAACCAATTAATTGATTTAGTTGGACTTGAGTCTTGGAAATGGGAAGTACAATACCTGCACTTTAAAGAAGGGGTCTGGGATAGTGACAGCTGGGAGGGACTTATTCTCAGCTGTCGTATCTGAGCGCCTTTGCAAAGACAGTGATTATGTATGAGTGAGGTGAAAGTGTTGAATGATGATGAAAGTGGCAGATGTTGGCCACTGTGGCAGATGTTGCAAATGTATGGAATAGGAGGTAGGTTATTGAAAGCGGTGAAATTTTTGTTATGAGAATAGTGAGGCTCAGGATAGAGTATGTAGGCGAGAGGGAGATTATTTCCCAGTAAAAGTAGGCATTAGACAGGGATGTGTGATGTCACCATGGTTGTTTAATATATTTATAGATGGAGTTGTAAGAGAAGTGAATGCTCGGGTGTTTTCAAGAGGTGTGGGGTTAAAAGATAAAGAATCTAACACAAAGTGGGAGTTGTCAAAGTTGCTCTTTGCTGATGACACTGTGCTTTTGGGAGATTCTGAAGAGAAGTTGCCGAGGTCGGTGGATGAGTTTGGTAGGATATGTAAAATAAGAAAATTAAAAGTGAATATAGGAAAGAGTAAGGTGATGAGGATAACAAAGAAATAAGATGACGGAAGATTGGATATCAGATTGGAGGGAGAGAGTATGGAGGAGGTGAATGTATTCTGATATTTAGGAGTGGACGTGTCAGCAGATGGGTCTATAAAGGATGAGGTGAATCATAGAATTGATGAGGGAAAAAGGTGAGTAGTGCACTAAAGAGTCTGTGTAGACAAAGATCTTTGTCCACAGGAGCAAAGAGGGAAATGTATGAGAGAATAGTTATACCAAAACTCTTATATGGGTGTGAAGCATGGGTGGTGAATGTTGCAACAATTATAAAGCTGGAGGCAGTGGAAATGTGTCTGAGGGCAATGTGTGGTGTGAGTATAATGCAGAGAATCCGTAGTTTGGAAATTAGGAGGAGGTGCGGTATTACCAAAACTATTATTCAGAGTGCTGAGGAGGGGTTATTGAGGTGGTTTGGACATGTTGAAAGGCCGGAACAAAATAGAATGACTTCGAGAGTGTATAAATCTGTAGTGGAGGGAAGGCGGGGTAGAGGTTGGCCTAGGAACGGTTGGAGGGAAGGGAGTAAAGGAGGTTTTGTGTGTGAGGGGCTTGGACTTCCAGCAAGCATGCGTGAGCATGTTAGATAGGAGCAAATAAAGACAAATGGTTTTTTGGGCTTGACGTGCTGTTGTCCACTCATGTGGCAGGATTCGATGAAATAACTTTTAAAACGAGCGTGGTGCCCAGGGGTATGTGGTGCCCGGGGTATGGGGAAACATCGTCTGGCTCCGGCTCGACGCCCATACTTATCACGGGTCTAGCTCCGTGGTAAAGTACTGGTCACTCTGATACAGAGTTAGCAGGTTCGAGTCCTGCTGTGGACGTAGAGACAATTATATATATATATATATATATATATATATATATATATATATATATATATATATATATATATATATATATATATATATATATATATATATATATATATATAATATATATATATATATCTCAAATTGGAGGGAGGAGGAATGACGACTTACACTTAGATCACACTACACATACATGTACGAGCATATATATACTCACCCCTCTGGGTTTTCTTCTAATTTTTTACTAGTTCTTGTTCTTATTTCCTCTTATCTCCATGGGGAAGTGGAATAGAATTCTTCCTCCGTAAGCCATGCGTGTCGTAAGAGGCGACTAAAATGCTGGGAGCAAGGGGCTAGTAACCCTTTAGTAACGACTTAGTGAGTACACTTAGGTAGCGTGTCTGTTCTGCGTTAGTGCACGGAGGATCGAGCTACCACTACTACTATAAAAAAAGTAACCCCTTCTCCTGTATATATTACTAAATGTAAAAGGAGAAACTTTCGTTTTCCTTTTGGGCCACCCCGCCTCGGTGGGAAACGGCCGACGTTTGAAAGAAAGATATATATATATATATATATATATATATATATATATATATATATATATATATATATATATATATATATATATATATATATATATATATATATATATATATATATATATATATATATATGTCGTGCCGATTAGGTAAAACTTGCTATTTTGGCTTAAATAGCAACGCTCACCTGCCATATAAGACAAGTGAAAATTTGTGTATGCAATAATTTCGCCAAAATCATTCTGAACATAACGAAAAAATATATTTCATTGTGTTTGTTTATTATTAAATTAATGTAAACATTTCTAAAATATATTTAGTTGGGTTAGGCTAAATTAAATTGCGCTTGTTGTAATAAGGTTAGGTAGGTTTTCAAAGTTTCTCTTGGTACAAAATTATAAATTCTTACATTAACATAAATGAAAAAATATATCTTTAAACGTATAAGAGACAATTTTAGAAAGGACTTAATTTTAAATGAGTTCTTGCTAATTGACCATTTTACCTAATCGGACGAATATTATATATATATATATATATATATATATATATATGTATATATATATATATATATATATATATATATATATATATATATATATATATATATATATATATATATATATATATATATATATATATATATATATATATATATGCAAGACAACCACTATGAAAAAAAAGAAGAATTCCAAGCGCATTCGTGACTACTCACATTATCAAGGAACTATAAAAGGAAACGTGAGAAGAAGGCTTATAAAGGAGCAGAATACACCTCACAGTCACATCACACTAACAAAGACAACACCTCACAGTCACATCACACTAACAAAGACAACACCTCACAGTAGCGTAACATCTCACGACTCTGTGAAGAGGAACATAAGAAAGGACCTGAAACTCTTCCCAAGAATTAAGATTAGTACAATTTATCATTAAATTCTTCCCAAATTTTATTAATTATAAATGAATCCAATTTATATAAACCAAAAGAAATATTCATATTATTTTCAAAACTGCTTTTAATGAAACATGATTCTATTATATTCCTCTCAACCATGGACTTGCTTGATACAACCTTCTCAGCATTTTGAAAATCAATTGGATGGTTAAAGTCTCTCACATGAATAAATCGAGCGTTAGAATCTTGTCCAGTTCTAATGCTATATTTATGTTGTTTTAATCTTAGTTCAAGACTTTTACCAGTTTGACCATAATAAACTTTATCGCATATTTTACAGGGAATCTGCCCCTTTATAAGCCTTCTTCTCACGTTTCCTTTTATAGTTCCTTGATAATGTGAGTAGTCACGAAAGCGCTTGGAATTCTTCTATTTTTTCATAGTGGTTGTCTTGCATATTTTGATATCCCTGTTCACTGTGATCTTTTGCATATATATATATATATATATATATATATATATATATATATATATATATATATATATATATATATACATATATATATATATATATATATATATATATATATATATATATATTCTAATATTCTTCCTTGAAGTCTTTTTATCCACTTCTCCGAGGCAATGGGTCCCACAATTGACACCAGAGGTGGACCCCAATATATATATATATATATATATATATATATATATATATATATATATATATATATATATATATATATATATATATATATATATATATATATATATATATATATAATATATGCTAGGTAGTAGGTTGTAATCAGCAACTGCCCATAGGTACTACCGTTCAAGTGCAGTAAACCAAGCCTGTAATTTTTCACATGATGGTCAGGATTGTGGTGTCTTCTTCTGTCTCATAACATGCAAGATTTTAGGTATGTCTTGTTACTTCTACTTACACTTAGGTCACACTACAATTCATATGCAAGCATATACACACACACACACACATATATATATATATATATATATATATATATATATATATATATATATATATATATATATATATATATATATTCTTTCTTCTTTCAACAAGTCGGCCGTCTCCCACCAAGGCGGGTTGGCCCAAAGAGAAAAACAAAAGTTTCTCTTTTAACTTTAGTAATATATACAGGAGAAGGGGTTACTAGCCCCTTGCTCCCGGCATTTTAGTCGACTCTTACGACACGCACGGCTTACGGAGGAAGAATTCTGTTCCACTTCCCCATGGAGATAAGAGGAAATAAGAACAAGAACTAGTAAGAAAATAGAAGAAAACCCAGAAGGGTGTGTATATGCTTGCATATGAATGTGTAGTGTGACCTAAGTGTAAGTAGAAGTAACAAGACATACCTGAAATCTTGCATGTTTATGAGACAGAAAGAAGACACCAGCAATCCTACCATCATGTAAAACAATTACAGGCTTTTGGTTTACACTCACTTGGCAGGACGGTAGTACCTCCTGGGCGGTTGCTGTCTACCAACCTACTACCTAGCATATATATATATATATATATATATATATATATATAAAATTTTATATAATAAAGAAAACCACTATGAAAATATGAAAAATTAAGCTTCGACTATCACATTATCAAGGAACTATGAGATAGTTCCTTGATAATGTGAGTAGTCACGAAAGCGCTTGGAATTCTTCTATTTTTTCATAGTGGTTTTCTTGCATATTTTGATATCACCTGTTTACTGTGATCTTTTGCATATATATATATTATATATATATATATATATATATATATATATATATATATATATATATATATATATATATATATATATATATGTCGTGCCGATTAGGTAAAACTTACGATTTTGGCTTAAATAGCAACGCTCACTTTGCCATATAAGACAAGTGAAAATTTGTGTATGCAATAATTTCGCCAAAATCATTCTGAACATAACGAAAAAATATATTTCATTGTGTTTGTTTATTATTAAATTAATGTTAACGTATCTAAAATATATTTAGTTGGGTTAGACAAAAATAAATTGTTCTTTTTGTAATAAGGTTAGGTAGGTTTTGAAAGTTTCTCTTGGTACAAAATTATAAATTTTACATTAACATAAATGAAAAAATATATCTTTAAACGTATAAGAGAAAATTTTAGAAAGAACTTAATTTTAGATGAGTTCTTGCTAATTGACCAGTTTTACCTAATCGGCACGACATATATATATATATATATATATATATATATATATATATATATATATATATATATATATATATATATATATATATATATATATGTCGTGCCGATTAGGTAAAACTGGCCAATTAGCAAGAACTCATCTAAAATTAAGTCCTTTCTAAAATTTTCTCTTATACGTTTAAAGATATAATTTTTTCATTTATGTTAATGTAAGAATTTATAATTTTGTACCAAGAAAAACTTTGAAAACCTACCTAACCTTATTACAACAAGCGCAATTTAATTTAGCCTTACCCAACTAAATATATTTTAGATACGTTAACATTAATTTAATAATAAACAAACACAATGAAATATATTTTTTTCGTTATGTTCAGAATGATTTTGGCGAAATTATTGCATACACAAATTTTCACTTGTCTTATATGGCAAGGTGAGTGTTGCTATTTAAGCCAAAATCGCAAGTTTTACCTAATCGGCACGACATATATATATATATATATATATATATATATATATATATATATATATATATATCAAATTGGAGGGAGGAGGAATGACGACGAGGTGGAGTGAGGGAAGGGAGTGGAAAGTGAATTGAATGTGAGGGATAATAAGAAACAGGAAAGAGAAAGAGATGAAGAGAGAGGGATGTGATAGGCATTGAAAGGAGGGTAAAGGCAATGAATGAGAGAAGAAAATGAGTCAGGATTGGTAAAGGAGAAGAGAAGAAGCAGGAGCAGGAGGAGAAGTAGGAAAGGCGTGAAATTGTTCTCTCAGTCGTAGAAAACAGAAAAAACGCCACTGAGATCTTGTACTAGCAGCAGTGTTTGTCTTGTTCATGGCACGAGAGAGCTTGTTAATGTGAGAGTGGTAGTAGGTCCCAGAGAGTGTACGTCAAGGTATATACACCAGAGGAGAATATGTATTTAGAGTATATTCATCTGAAGAAGATATACTCCAGAATATTTAATACTGTTGAGAAGTATATACGTTCGAGGAGGATATAGGTCCGAGTATATGCATCAAAGTGTATGTGCGTTAGAGTATCTATGTCTGAGTATACACTTCTGGGGAGAATAAAAGTCAGAGTATATACGCCAGGGGGGGGGATAGATGTCTGAAAAGGATACTCTTCTACAAGTTCCCCTGCCAAGTCTTACCTTACATACTTTTCCCTCTGAATTTTCTCTGTATTTTTTTTCTCTCTCTCGTTCGTTAATCTTATTCTCACCTCGTCGCCCGTGTTCTCATTAACTCTCCTCACTGTGGCTTTACACTCTTGCATTATTTCTCCCTTTCCCACTTAATTTTACTCTTGTTGCATTCTTCAAGGCAGAGTTTCATGGTAACTTTCAACAACAGACGTGACAAAGAGAGCCCTTGGTGTAAATCTAGCTTAACGTAACCTAACCAAACTTAACCTAAATTAACCTAACCTAACCAAACATAAACTAATCTAACCTAACCTTACTTGACCTACCTTTACTTCAATTATATTGCTAGAGCTTTATCAAGTCACCTGCACACACTTTCTCCCCTCTCTCTTTCTCTCTCTCATCATACACACACACAATCAGTGAAGAGGCGGGGCCAGGAGCTATGAATCGACCCCTGCAACCACAAATAGGTGAGTACAAATAGGTGAGTACACACACACACATCAATATTCTCCACTGCGCAACACGAAGATACAAAAAAAAATCTTCAATTTATATACAAGAGGTAAGCCTTACCCTGTGCGCACACATTTATTTACTGCCCTATAAATCATGACCTAGAGCCATGACCAAACATATTATGGAGCCAGCTATATTAACTTTAATTTATAAATCGAGTCGGATGTTGGTGATAGCTTTTAATTAAGCGGTGTATATGTATGAACGCATACACACAGATACACACAGACACACACACACACGGAGCCAGGAGCTGAGTATCGACCCCTGCAACCACAACTAGGTGAGTATACACACACACATAGATATATATATATATATATATATATATATATATATATATATATATATATATATATATATATATATATATATATATATATATATATGCTAGGAATTCGCAAGAGCAGGCGAAATATTCACAAACACTGATCTCTGGCCGACGGAGACTCGAGCCACGAACCATGACAAGGTACCAGTGCTTTGGACCGTACCACACTGTCTCCTGGGCCAGCTCTCGCTGGAGCCAGGTATTGGTACGGTCGGTAAAGCACTGCGTACCTGTCATGAGGTTCGTAGGTTCGAGTCTCCGTCGACCAGAGATCAGTGTTTGTTTTATATATATATATATATATATATATATATATATATATATATATATATATATTATATATGCGTGTGTGTGTGTTTGTGTGTGTGTGTGTGCGTGTGCGTGTGTGTATTGTGAAGAACAGGCAGGTTAGAGAACAAGGTTTTATTATCCTATCCCCTAACGGATCTCCCATTCCGTAACATTGTACGACCATGAATGCTTCGATATCCAGGTCTCTCCCATTCCGCAGCACTGAACGAACGTCAGCATATTGAAATCCAGGTTTTCCATCGCCAGCCGTTGCAAGAACGTGAACACACTGAAATCCGGATTTCCCATTCCCCAGCAGAAGAAAATGTGATCTGTTGAACGAGTTTTTTCCCCATGAGGGGAAATATTTTCCTTGAGGGTCGACAGTTTCACAACATTTCTTGAGGAAGGTGACAGAAAATTGTTTACAAAGTTTTGACACCTTTTGCACACCTGTGGTCGAGGTGGTGGTGGTGATAATGGTGGTGGTGGTGGTGATAATGGTGGTGGTGGTGGTGATAATGGTGGTGGTAGTAATAATGATGGTGGTGATAATAGAGGTGGTGGTAGTGTTAGTGGTGGTGATAATGGGGGTGATAATGGTGGTGGTTGTGTTAGTGGTGGCGGTGATAATGGTGTTGTGATTACTAGAAGGTCAACTTATTGATTCTCTTCTGGCTTGTTTCTGGTTTTGTAACAGTTTGTCAGAGTATTCTAGTCCAGTTATCCTGTAAAATTAAGTGGCTTCTCAATAGCACTTTGGGATCACAACTGGACGAATATAAACTAAATAAAAGTTGAGATTTTTAATAACAAAGTTGTCTAGGTGGTAATAATTATAGCTAATGTAATTTGAATAATTAAGGAGATAAGCTCGTACACTACTCTTGGAGTATAACTTCATATACTTATATGTCATAGTTATTCTGTACATTTAATCATACGGTGATAAGGACACATTAAAATGTAACTGACAAGAAGTCCCTAAATATCACTGGTAAACAATGTTTGAAAAGTTGTATGCTTTTTAACTGAGATTAGTCAATTCTTATATTTTTTCATGTCCTGAATCCAAATATCACCTTGAAAAATGCTTATTGGCTATAGGTTTAAAGATACTAGGCATGCAATATTTTATTATTTTATTATAACGTACAATATGTGTCAGTATGTTTTAAACTATAATCCGTATCTACTCTCTGCCTGTTTGCTTGACGCTTATAGTGGGCTGAAGAATCACCTCTTGCCAATGTCCAGCAATAGTCTGCAAGCATTCTTGTGCCCCATTTGCCCTGGTACCATTTTTTCATGGTTGAAATATCTTGGTGAAAATTTTCACCATGTTCGTCATTAACTGCCCCACAGTTCGCTGGAAAAAGTCTAAATATGAGTCCAAAAAGTGGGTTTTAAGTGAGTGACATGTTACATCCCATGTTCTTGTAAGCCTTGATTAGGTTTTTCACCAATTCTTCATAGTTGCCTTCCCTTCTGTTTCCAAGAAATCCCTTCACCACTAACTTGAATGCTTCCCAAGCAGCTTTCTCCTCCCCATGAAGGTCTGATTCATAGTCACCATCTATAAGAAGCTCTCGAATCTGAGGACCATTGAAGACTCCCTCTCTTATCTTAGCGTCGCTCAGTGAGGGAAATTTTGATGTTAAATATTGAATCCCTGACCGGATTGGTCCATAGCTTTTACAAAGTTTTCCATGAGCCCAGTTTTATGTGTAGTGGTGGTAGCAAAATTTTGTTTGGTTCAATGAGAGGTGGATGTTGAACATTGTTCATCCCAGACTCCAATGATTGACGAGGTGGCCAGTCTCTCCTGATGTAGTGGCAACCTCTTGCACGACTATCCCATTCACATAGCAAGCAGCAGTACTTGGTGTATCCGCCCTGCAAGCCCATCACAAGAGCAGCAACCTACCTTTAACCTCAAAATATAAACTTGCACAGCACAACCACCTTCTATGACTGCTGGAATAATAATGAAGGTCAGTGAGACTGTGAGTGTTGGTAAGAAACTCACTGTGGCAAGTCTGTTGTGACATGTAGGTATATATTGAAAAGTAGAAATAAACAATTTTAAAAATTATATTCATTATCAGTGACCTAAAATTAGTTGGAAATTGCTACTCTGGTCTCGGAAGCATTTTGGCTGTTGACCAGTGTAATCTAATTTCTGGACCATCGAGGCAAACAAACAGCTTGCTTGAACAATTTGACAACTCATTTGCCAAACAGCAATAATGCATCTTACAGGTGTCAGCTGCCTGGCTACCTAGAGTCGCTAATCACTCATATTTCATCCCCACGATATCTACTTTATCACTCTCTAAGACAATGTACTATTTCTTTCTTATTCTGACCCCTGATAGTAGCATCATGCTCTCTGGAGGCAAGTATCATTTGTTTCGCCAAGAGATAAATCAGATAGACAGACAAATTGACAGATTGACAGAGAGATAGTGGCTGAAAGGGAGAGGGGTAAGAGACAAAGAGAAAGATACAAAGAAAAAGAAAAAGCATAAGACCGGCAAAAACGATAGAGAATAAAGAATCAGGCGCGTGCCAGCTGTAAGAGACGACCGCTGTAGAGTCTTGTTTCTTGAACTATCTCAAGCAACTGCCTAGAGACAAGAGAAAGAGAGACGGAAAGAGAGAAGGAGAACAAGAGACTGACGGAAAAACAAAAATAAAGCAAGGAAGAGAGATAGAGAGAGAGCGTTATATATATATATATATATATATATATATATATATATATATATATATATATATATATATATAATATATATATATATATATATATATATATATATATATATATATATATATATATATATATATATATATATATATATATATATATATATATATATATATATATATATATATATATATATATATATATATATATATATATATATATATATATATATATATATATGAATTATTAACACATAGGCTGTTTCCACCAAAGCAAGGTGGCCCGACAAAGAAAAACTTTCATCATCACTCACTCCATCACTGTCTTGCCAGAGGCGTGCTTACAATACAGCTACAAAACTGTAACATTAACACCACTCCTTTAGAGTGCCGGCACTGTACTTCCCATCTCCAGGAATCAAGTCCGGCCTGCCAGTTTCCCTGAAACCCTTCATAAATGTTACCTTGCTTACACTCCAACAGCACGTCAAGTCTTAAAAACCATTTGCCTCCATTCGCTCCTATCTAACACTCTAACGCACGCTTGCTGGAAGTCCAAGCCACTCGCACACAAAACCTCCTTTACCCCCTCCCTCCAACCTTATCTAGGCCAACCCCTACTCCGCCTTCCCTCCACTACAGATTTATACACTCTCGAAGTCATTCTATTTTTATCCAGCCTCTCTACATGTCCAAACCATCTCAATAACCCCGTCTCAGCCCTCTGGATAATAGTTTTGGTAATCCCACACCTCCTCTTAATCTCCAAACTACGGATTCACACCACACATTGCCCGCAGACATGACATTTCCACTGCCTCCAGCCTTCTCCTTGTTGCAACATTCACAACCCATGCCTCACACCCATACAAGAGTGTTGGTATAACTATACTCTCATACATTCCCCTCTTTGCTTTCATGGATAATGTTCTCTGTCTCCACAAGCTCCTCAGTGCACCACTCACCTTTTCCCCTCGTTAATTCTATGATTCACTTCATCCTTCATAGACCCATCTGCTGACACATCCACTCCAAAATATCTGAACACATTCACCTCCTCCATACTCTCTCCCTCCAATCTGATATCCAATCTTCTGTTATCTATTTTTTTTGTTATCCTCATCACCTTACTCTTTCCTATATTCACTTTTAATTTCCTTCTTTTACATACCCTACCAAACTCATCCACCAACCTCTGCAAGTTCTTTTCAGAATCCCCCAAAAGCACAGTGTCATCAGCAAAGAGCAACTGTGACAACTCCCACTTTGTGTTAGATGCTTATCTTTTAACCCCACACCTCTTGCCAACACCCGACCATTCACTTCTCTTACAACTACATCTATAAATATATTGAACAGACATGGTGACATCACACATCCCTGTCTAAGGCCTACTTTTACTGGGAAATAATCTCCCTCTCGCCTACATACTCTATCCCGAGCCTCACTATCCACATAAAAACTTTTCACCGCTTTCAATAACCTACCTCCTATTCCATACATTTGCATACATTTACATACATTTTGAGGCTGTTGATCACGATAAAGAATTCGATATTGTTTATTTAGATTTTAGTAAGGCTTTTGATAGAGTACCGCACCAGAGACTGTTAAAGAAAGTGGCAGCTCATGGCATTGGGGGAAAAGTGCTGTCATGGATCGAGTCATGGCTCACCAATAGGAAACAGAGAGTGTGCATAAATGGGGTTAAATCCGAGTGGGGATCTGTAACAAGTGGTGTTCCACAGGGATCAGTCTTAGGTCCGTTGTTGTTTATAATATATATCAATGACCTTGATGAGGGAATGACTAGTGATATGAACAAATTCGCCGATGACACAAAGATAGGTAGGATAATTGTTTCTAACGTAGATGTAAGGAAACTTCAGGAGGATTTAGACAAACTCATTTCCTTGTCAGAAAAGTGGCAGATGCAATTCAATGTAGATAAATGCAAGGTTCTGAAGCTCGGGAGTGTCAATAACCCAAGAACTTATAAGTTAAATAACGTAGAACTTAGCCATACAGATTGTGAAAAGGACTTGGGGGTATGGTAAGCAGCAACCTTAAACCAAGACAGCAATGCCTAAGCGTACGTAATAAGGCAAACAGATTACTGGGATTTTTATCAAGAAGTGTAAGCAACAGAAGTCCAGAGGTTATATTACAGCTTTATACATCGTTAGTAAGGCCTCACCTAGATTACGCAGCTCAATTCTCGTCTCCATATTACAGAATGGATATTAATTCGTTAGAAAACATTCAGCATAGAATTACTAAATTAATACATAGCATTAGAAATCTTCCTTATGAAGAAAGATTGAAGACCCTTAAATTACATTCACTTGTAAGACGTAGAATGAGGGGAGACATGATCGAGGTGTACAAGTGGAAAATGGGTATTAACAAAGGGGATATAAGTAAGGTCTTGAGAATATCTCACCAAGAGAGAACCCGCAATAATGGATTCAAATTAGATAAGTTTAGATTTAGAAAGGATATAGGAAAGTATTGGTTTGGAAATAGGGTCGTCGATGAGTGGAACAGTCTGCCTAGTAGGGTTATTGAAGCAAGGACCTTGGGTAGTTTCAAATTTAGGTTGGGTAAATTCATGAGTGAGAGGGGTTGGATTTGAGTGGGAATTGCACATGAGTAAATAGAAGATTGGGTTGAACAAATATTCTGTTAGTGGGATGGAATGTGAAGGACATGCCTAGTATGGGCCAACAGGCTTGCTGCAGTGTTCCTCCTTTCTTATGTTCTTAACATCTGCCACATTGCCCCCTATCCACCCTATTACATGTTTCACTGCAAATACTTGGTCTTCACACCCCCTACCCTTCCTAAAGCCTCCTTGTTCATCCGTTATTCTGCTCTCCGTTTTACTCTTAATTCTTTCAATAATAACTCTAACATATACTTTACCAGGTATGCTCAACAGACTTATTCCCCTATAATTTTTACACTCTCTTTTGTCCCCTTTGCCTTTATACAAAGGAACTATGCATGCTCAATGCCAATCCCTAGGTACCTTACCCTCTTCCATACATTTATTAAATAAAAACACTAACCACTCCAAAACTATATCACCACCTGATTTAACATTTCTATCTTTATCCCATCAATCCCAGCTGCTTTACCCCCTTTCATTTTACTCACTGCCTCACGAACTTCCCCCACACTCACAACTGGTTCTTCCTCACTCCTACAAGATGTTATTCCTCCTTGCCCTATACACGAAACCACAGCTTCCCTATCTTCATCAACATTTAACAATTCCTCAAAATATTCCCTCCCTCTAGTACAAAACTAATTCCAACCACACAATAGAGCGAAAAACTAATGTCAAAGACCTGGGAGTGATCATGTCAGAGGATCTCACCTTCAAGGACCATAACAATGTAGCAATTGCATCTGCTCGAAAAATGACAGGATGGATAATGAGAACCTTCAAAACCAGGGATGCCAAGCCTATGTTGACACTTTACAGATCGCTTGTTCTATCTAGGCTGGAATATTGCTGCACACTAACTGCACCTTTCAAGGCGGGTGAAATTGCTGACCTTGAAAATGTGCAGAGAACCTTCACCGCACGCATAAGTGCAATAAACCACCTCAACTACTGGGAACGCTTGAAGTTCCTAAACCTGTACTCTCTAGAACGCAGGCGGGAGAGATACATTATTATATACACATGGAAAATTCTCGAGGGCTTAGTACCAAACTTGCACACAAAAATCACTCCGTACGAAAGCAAAAGACTCGGCAGGCGATGTAACATCCCCCCAATGAAGAGCAGGGGTGCCACTAGCACGTTGAGGGACAACACAATAAGTGTGAGGGGCCAAAGATTGTTCAACTGCCTCCCAGCATACATCAGGGGGATTACCAACAAGCCCCTGGCTGTCTTCAAGCAGGAACTGGACAGGCACCTCAAGTCGGTACCTGATCAGCCGGGCTGTGGTTCGTACGTTGGACTGCGTGCGGCCAGCAATAACAGCCTGGTTGATCAGGCTCTGGTCCAACATGAGGCCTGGTCACAGACCGGGCCGCGGGGGCGTTGACCCCTGGAATTCTCTCCAGGTAGACTCCAGGTAGACTCTTCCCGATACCTCTAACTCTCCATTTAATAACTCTATTTTCCTATTTTTAACTGACAAATCCATTCTTTCCCTAGGCTTTCTCAACTTATTAATCTCACTCCAAAACTTTTTCTTATTTTCAACAAAATTTGTTGATAACATCTCACCCACTCTCTCATTTGCTCTCTTTTTACATTGCTTCACCGCTCTCTTAACCTTTCTTTTTCTCTCCATATACTCCTCCCTACTTGCATCACTTCTACTTTGTGAAAACCTCTCATATGCTAACTTTTTCTCTCTTACTACTCTCTTTACATCATCATTCCACCAATCACTCTTCTTCCCTCCCGCACCCACTTTCCTATAACCACAAACTTCTGCTGAACACTCTAACACTATATTCTTGAACTTACCCCATAACTCTTCTACTCCATTGGCTATACAGTGGCATCTCTACTTACGAGCAGCTCCCAACTCGAACAATTATGTAAGTGTATTTTTGTAGGTGCCTTTGTAAGTGTATTTTTGTGGGTCTGAAATGGATTAATCTAATTTTCATTATTTCTTATGGGAAAAAATTCCTTCGGTATCGGCACTTGAATAGCCGTCTGGAACGAATTAAGCTCGTAACTCGAGGTACCACTGTACTCTCATTAGCCCATCGGTCCTCCAACAGTTGTTTATATCTTACCCTAACTGCCTCCTCCTTTAGTTTATAAATCTTCACTTCTCTCTTACTTGCTGTTTCCATTCTCCTTGTATCCCATCTACCTTTTACTCTCACTGTAGCTATAACTAAAAAGTGATCTGATATATATGTGGCCCCTCTATAAACATGTACATCCTGAAGTCTAGCCAACAATCTTTTATCTACCAATATGTAGTCCAACAAACTACTGTCGTTTCGCCCTACATCATATATTGTATACTTATTTATCCTCTTTTTCTTAAAATATGTAAGACTTCCTCCGTAAGCCATACGTGTCGTAAGAGGCGACTAAAATGCTGGGAGCAAGCGGCTAGTAACCCTTTCTCCTGTATATATTACTAAATGTAAAAGGAGAAACTTTCGTTTTTACTTTTGGGCCAACCTGCCTCGGTGGGAAACGGCCGACGTGTTGAAAGAAGATATATACAGTGGATCCCCGGTTTACGTACTGCTCAAAACTCGACCCATTATGTAAGTGTATTTTTGTAAGTGCTTTTGTAAGTGCATATTTGGGGGTCTAAGAGGACTAATCTAATTTACATTATTCCTTATGGGAATAAATTCGTTCGGAAACGGCACTTGAACAGCATTCTGGAATGAATTATGGCCGTTAACCGGGGGTCCACTGTATATATATATATATATATATATATATATATGCAAAAAAAGATCACAATAAACAGGTGATATCAAAATATGCAAGACAACCACTATGAAAAAAATAGAGGAATTCCAAGCGCTTTCGTGACTACTCACATTATCAAGGAACTGTAAAAGGAAACATGACAAGAAGGCTTATATAAGGGGCAAGACTACACCTCACAGTTCCTATGTACAATATTACTCTTCACATCAAGATAGAGTTAAAGTGTCGGTTTTTTCTTCAATGTTTTTGAGAGCTTTACGTATTTGCAGTCTAGAGTTCATAGATGAAGAAATCTCTAAAATTTATGAAATAGCTAATGACTTAAAATACCCAAGAAACATAATTGATAAATCTTTTAAAATAGCTAGGAATACTTTTTACAATCCAAAAAGGGACAACCAACCTTATTCAACCAAAAATATGTTGGTTCTCCCTTACCATGAAAACTTGGTTGATATGCCTTCCTTTCTTAAGAATTTTAATATCAAAGTTGTATTTAAAAATCTTGATACAGTAAAAAGACTTTTGATAAAAAAATTCCCCCCAAAATGCTGACGGATGTGTCTATAAGATTCCCTGTAAAATATGCGATAAAGTTTATTATGGTCAAACTGGTAAAAGTCTTGAACTAAGATTAAAACAACATAAATATAGCATTAGAACTGGACAAAATTCTAATGCTCTATTTATTCATGTGAGAGATTTTAACCATCCAATTGATTTTCAAAATGCTGAGAAGGTTGTATCAAGCAAGTCCATGGTTGAAGGAATATAATAGAATCATGTTTCATTAAAAGCAGTTTTGAAAATAATATGAAAGCGCTTGGAATTCCTCTATTTTTTCATAGTGGTTGTCTTGCATATATATATATATATATATATATATATATATATATATATATATATATATATATATATATATAAAATATTTTTTATACAGTGGATCCCCGGTTTACGTACTTCTCAGAACTCGATCCATTATGTAAGTGTATTTTTGTAAGTGCTTTTGTAAGTGTATATTTGGGGGTCTAAAAGGACTAATCTAATTTACATTATTCCTTATGGGAATAAATTCGTTCGGAAACGGCACTTGAACAGCATTCTGGAATGAATTTTAGCCGTTAACCGGGGGTCCACAATCTGCTTACCATCTTTCCAGGGTAGCATAGTGGGTCTATCAAGACGCTTTTGACTTCCGTCAGACCTCTATACTTCGGGTTCCCGTTGAGCTGGACGACGGGTTGAGGCGAGGCTTCTCTTTATGATGTCGTTGACCTCCTCATGTGTAGCATACTTCCTTTCTGATGTGTGACACACGAGATTATGAAGTCCGAATTGATCAGCTGTCGCCCTGTTGCGAATGCACCTATGTTTGGTGAGTATGGGGGCGGCTAGGCGAAGAGCAACACCAATCCGAATGGCCTATGGGTCGAGTCAAGTGCCCAGAGATTAATTGGGAACAGCTAAATGGAAATCTCCTGAGTGTGGTGCCTTCACCGCTAGGAGACGAGATTTGTCCTTTCCTGAAGCGTTGGTTAACATTTTTCCAAGATTGTTTGTGCTCTTTGGGAGGAGCTGGTCTACTGGAGGAGTCTGCAAGGGTGTCCCACCACACGGCTGCTTCAATAAACCTGGGGTCTTGAACTACCGCACCTCTCAAGCGTTCTCAACCCTATACCTCCCAGTCACACTGGGAGGGTTGCCTGATCCCATTGCTGATCTTCCAGTGACAGATTCAGTGTCTTCTTAAAGATTGATCCCAGGAGTGAGTCATATTCGTTGAGTGTTGGGTTGTCAAAAGAGGGTGCACACCTCAGTAGTGAGTCTTGGCATAGTAAGACACCTTGTGAGGAGATACAGGGCATCATGGGCATCAAGATCTCTTATTCTCTCCTTCATTCTCTTCAGGTCATTCAGTTTGTCCTTGAGGACTGTCAATGGCCTTATGACCCAGCGGTGCTCTTGGATGGAGTGGTAGTAGAGACTTCAGGGAGGATTGTTTTGTAGGTCCTTTAGCAGGGATTTTTCAGTACTTGCCAAAGTGCTATCATCCAGGTACCAGATGTTGAGCTCGCTGCGTATGCTGGAAGTTAGTTCTCTAACTGCCAAGCAGAAGAGAAGTGGAGAGAGTGGGTCACCCTGCTGAACACCCTCTGATAAGGGAATTTCATGTTCCCCAAACAAAAGAATTGAGGGTTTGCTGTAGCCAGCTGAAATGAAGGGAAAAAGATTGGGGAACCGATCCCGAACGGCCGGCAAGACCACATCTCTTTCACCTTAAATGTTCACGGTTTCTTCTTAATTATCCTGACCTATTGTTCAGTTTTCTTATTTTTTTTTCATGAATGTGTTGCACGGTTCTCAACGTTAATTTCATGTCAAATTCGAAATTCGGTGGACTTTAAATTACTAATTTCTCGCTGGAAGTTTTTATAATCACTTCTTTGGCGTTGAGATATCGCTCCTTTAGATTTATATATTTAGTTATTATGATTATTATTATTATTATTATTATTATTATTATCATTATCATTATTACTGTTGTTATTATTATTATTATTATTATTATTATTATTATTATTATTATTATTATTATTATTATTATTATTATTTTTATTATTATAATTATTATTAATTTTATTATTATTACTGGAAAAATAGACACAAATGCAGTATATGCTGCATTTGTGTCAATTTTTTCATCGTGTCGGTATGTTATATCATTTATCTCCATTATTATTATCATTATCATTATTATTATTATAATTATTATTATTATTATTATTATTATTATTATTATTATTATTATTATTATTATTATTATTATTATTATTATTATTATTATCAGTAATTGTAGTAGTACTGTTAGTAGTATTGTCATTATTTTATATATATCGTGTGGGTTCTTCGTAAATCACAAAAAAAATATAAGAGTCCGGCATTTCTCGTGTGTCTTTAAGGTGAGGTTCAACCCCACTACTGAGGGTTCAAGCAGTAATGAGAGTCTCTCAGCAATATATGTCCACTCTCAATCGACCTCCTCCTCAGACATATTCTTTGATCTACTTTATTTTGTGGTATAATTTTGAATAGAGCGTAGATTATGACATCGTTGAGATGTCAGAATGTTACTGTCGACCTGCCTCTTTGATATCGTTACGTTATATTCGTAATAATTTATTTACAGGTCTTTGGCTGTTTTTCCTGCCTCTATTGCTTCTGTTATGAGAGAAAGAGAGAGAGAAACAGAGACAGAGAGAGCAGGGCTGATATAATTCTACTGGTCAGTCTCGCCTTCCACCATGGGGGCTGGCAGGTGGAACGGTCACTTTACACTACCATCATGACCCTGGTTAAAAATGATGGCTACGTAAGAGCTACAGCTCAACCCTCAACTAGCATCGATTGTTAATTACACACACACACACACAAGTTTAAGACTCAGACGAGTCAAAGGGATGTTAGGAAGTATTTCTTCAGTCACAGAGTTGTCAGGAAGTGGAATAGTCTAGCAAGTGATGTAGTGGAGGCAGAAACCATACATAGCTTTAAGACGAGGTATGATAAAGCTCATGGAGCAGGGAGAGAGAGGACTTAGTAGAGGTCAGTGAAGAGGCGGGGCTAGGAGCTAAGTATCGACCCCTGTAACCACAATTAGGTGAGTAAAATTAGGTGAGTAAACACACACAGTCGCACATGTAGTCCCCATCATATGTAGTTCCTTCTTTAAGAAAGGAGACAGAAACGAGGCACTACACTATAGACCAGTGTCACTGACGTGTATATTATGCAAAGTCATGGAGAAGATTATCAGGAGGAGAGTGGTAGAGCACCTGGAACGGAACAAGATTATAAACAACAGCCAGCACGGATTCATGGAAGGCCTTCGACACAGTTCCTCACAAGAGATTAGTGCAGAAGCTAGAGGATCAGGCATGTATAACAGGAAGGGCACTGCAGTTGATCAGAGAATACCTGACAGCGAGGCAACAGCAAGTCAAGGTACGTGATGAAGTATCACAGTGGGCGCCTGTGACGAGCGGGGTACCACAGGGGTCAGTCCGGGGACCTACCTGGAGTTTACCTGGAGAGAATTCCAGGGGTCAACGCCCCCGCGGCCCGGTCTGTGACAAGGCCTCATGTTCTACCAGAGCCTGATCAACCAGGCTGTTACTGCTGGCCGCACGCAGTCCAACGTACGAGCCACAGCCTGGCTGGTCAGGTACCGACATTAGGTGCCTGTCCAGTGCCTGCTTGAAGACAGCCAGGGGTTTGTTGGTAATCCCCCTGATGTATGCTGGGAGGCAGTTGAACAATCTTGGGCCCCTGACACTTATTGTGTTGTCCCTCAACGTGCTAGTGGCACCCCTGCTTTTCATTGGGGGATGTTACATCGCCTACCGAGTCTTTTGCTTTCGTAGGGAGTGATTTTCGTGTGCAAGTTTGGTACTAATCCCTCGAGAATTTTCCACGTGTATATAACAATGTATCTCTCCCGCCTGCGTTCTAGGGAGTACAGGTTTAGAAACTTCAAGCGTTCCCAGTAATTGAGGTGGTTTATCGCAGTTATGCGTGCCGTGAAGGTTCTCTGCACATTTTCAAGGTCAGCAATTTCACCTGCCTTGAAAGGTGAAGTTAGTGTGCAGCAATATTCCAGCCTAGATAGAACAAGCGATCTGTAAAGTGTCAACATGGGCTTTGCATCCCTGGTTTTGAAGTTTCTCATTATCCATCCTGCCATTTTTCTAGCAGATGCGATTGCTACGGTGTTATGGTCCTTGAAGGTGAGATCCTCTGACATGATCACTCCCCGGTCTTTGACATTAGTTTTTCGCTCTATTGTGTGGTTGGAATTAGTTTTGTACTCCGATGAGATTTTAATTTCCTCACGTTTTCCGTATCTGAGTAATTGAAATTTCTCATCATTGAACTTCATATTGTTTTCTGCAGCCCATTTAAAGGACCAAGCTATTCTTGGTATATGTGAATGACATGACGGAATACTCAGAAGTGTCTCTGTTTGCAGATGATGTGAAGTTAATTAGGATAATTAAATCAGATGTGGATCAGGCAGGACTACAAAGAGACCTGGAGAGGCTGGACGCGTGGTCCAGCAACTGGCTCCTCCTAGAATTTAACCCCGACAAATGCAAAGTCATGAAGATCGGGGAAGGGCAAAAAGACCGCAGACAGAGTATAGGCTAGGTGGCCAAAGACTGCAAACCTCACTCAAGGAAAAAGATCTTGGGGTGAGTATAATACCGATAACGTCTCCGGAAGCACACATTAACCAGATAACTGCTGCGGCATACGGGCGCCTGGCAAACCTGAGAATAGTGTTCCGATACCTCAGTAAGGAATCGTTGAAGATTCTGTACAATGTGTACGTCAGGCCCATACTGGAGTACGCAGCACCTGTTTGGAACCCACACATGGTCAAGCACGTCAAGAAATTAGAGAAAGTGCAAAAGTCCCAGAGCTAAGGAGAATGTCCTACGAAGAAAGGTTAAGGGAAATCGGCCTGACGACACTGGGGGACAGGTGGGTCAGGGGAGACATGATAACGACATACAAGATACTGTTTGGAATAGATAAAGTGGACAGAGACAGGATGTTCCGGAGATGGGACACAGAAACAAGGGGTCACAATTGGACGTTGAAGACTCAGATGAGTCAAAGGGATGTCAGGAAGTATTTCTTCAGCCACAGAGTTGTTAGGAAGTGGAACAGTCTGGCAAGTGATGTAGTGGAGGCAGGAACAATACATAAGAGGAATGATAAAGCTCATGGAGCAGGGAGAGGGAGGACCCAGTATCGGTCTCGACCCCTTCAACCACAAATAGGCGAGTATAAATAGGTATACACACACGCACACACATACACATAAACTTAAGGTTAACATCAGTCTAACATAACTAAGTTTATGACAGACGTCAGCTCAAGCAACACAGCAATCCTGAGGTGAAACCTGGAGTATACCTGGAATATGTTTCGGGGGTCAAC